>VSMD01054584.1:0-37996 GCA_008750895.1 Mirza zaza | reverse complement strand
CGGTGCCATGCATTTGGTTTTTGTTTCGTTTTCTGTTTTGGAACCTTTTGAATAGCTTTCTGTAGGAATTGATATGCAAGAGTTGTTTTTTTTTTTAATTTGTTATAGCAGCTTCCTGTGTGTTTTTAGTCTGGCATAAGGACGGGGTGGGACGATTGAAAGCAGGATGAATTACCATTGGTAGGCCTCAGAGAAGAGGAAATGAGAATGTGTATAAATGAGATTGTGTGTCGATGAGAATGTGTATAAATGAGATTGTGTGTCGATGAGAATGTGTATAAATGAGATTGTGTGTGCTGTCGCGTGTATACTGACGTGGGTTGATGGACTGGAAAGCTGGGTGGCCGGAAGGAGCATGACTAAACTGACTGCGAGTGACACTGGTAACCCCAGTGACTTCCTCGGTCCTTACACCCTTTGCACGGGGGCCACAGCCCTGTCGTGACCTGCCCCCCCCGCGCAGACACGTTCCTCCAAGCTCCCTCCAGGGGAGGAAGGATGGAGGATTGGGAAGCCACCGCCACTCTCTTTGCTCCCGACTGCCTTTGCAGGGACGCAGGACTCAGAGCTCTTACCGCTGTCCCACCCTCAGCTCCTGCAGCTCCCAAGCCCTGTGCCTGCCTCTCTCTTGGGGACCTCGGCCACTCCCAGACACCTCCACCTCGGTGCCTCGAGCCCGAACACTCTCCCGGATACGCAGTTTTGAGCTTCCTGCGTCTCCCCTCAGTCATTTCTAATCTGAAGGGCGATGACCCGGAAGTTGGCTGGGGTGACCCGGAAGTTGGCTGGGGTGACCCGGAAGTTGGCTGGGATGACCCGGGAAGCTGGCTGGGCCAGCTTGGGTGGGTGGCGTCTCTTCCTCCTCTTGCAAAGGCACCGCTCCTCTTGGATTAAGGCCTCACACGGCACTGGGGTTTGCGACTTCGTTTAACCGCGATGCCTCCTTAAAGGAGGTGCCGCCTCCAGATCGGTCACACTGCGGGGTTAGGGCTTCAACATCCGGACGAAGAGGGACGTGATTCAGCCCGTAACGCCTTCTGAATGTGCAGCATTGGAGAAATGTCTCCGCGGAGCCGTTTTCTCAGGCCCGGATGAAATGTCAGACATCTGTTGTCCCTAATGTCCCCCTGTCTGCTCTCTGTCTGCGCGCGTGCGCACGTGCGCGTGCGGCCCCGCAAAGCTTCCGACCGCCCTTCTCCCCACAGCCTACTATTACGGGAAGAGGAGGAAGATCACGAAGCCCCCCATTGGGGAAGGCAGCGTCGACGGCGGACACCCCAAGCCGGCCAGGCGGAGGAAGCGGCGGAAATCCATCTTCGTGCAGAAGAAACGGAGGTCTTCCGCCGTGGACTTCGCCGCGGGCTCGGGGGAGGTACGTCCTCCCCTAAACCACCTTCCCCGCGTTCGGGGTGGGCGTGCCGCACCTGCCGCACCTGCCGCACCTGCCACACTTGCCGCACCTGCCACACTTGTCGCACCTGCCGCACCTGCCGCACTTGCCGCACCTGCCGCCCCTGCGACTGCCTTGCAGCCAAGGCGGCAGCTGGGGTTTGCTGCAGACTGGTCGGAAACGCGGAGTACGACGCGCCCTGCTCCTTGTTGGTGGAGGACACATTTAATGTGTGTGTGTGTGGCTGAAAGGGCCGACGTTGGGACAGTAATAAGGTCTGTCTTTGGCGACCTCCCAGCGCAGACCTTGCAGAAGCACCGTGGTTTGCGAGGGTCCGAGCCCGGCCCCGGTGCTGTCGGGGCCACCCTGCTGCGTGCACGCCGGGGACCCTCGCCACCCCCGCCTTAAGTCCCCTTCTCTCCCTCGCAGGAAAGCGAAGAGGACGACGCAGACGCGGTGGACGATGACACCGCGAGCGAGGAGACCGGCTCCGAGCTCCGCGATGACCAGACGGACACCTCGTCCGCGGAGGTGCCCTCGGCCCGGCCGCGCAGGGCCGTCACCCTGCGGGGCGGCTCGGAGCCCGCGCGCCAGCCGCCCGCGGAGAGGACTCGCAGGGGCCGCAGGGCGCCGGCCGCCGCGGCTGCAGAGGAGGGGGAGAAGGGCGCGCCCGCCAAGCCCGAGGGCGCAGAGGTACGGCCTGCCCGGGCCGGCGCTTCCCACCCATTGCTAAGCAGAGCGCGCGCTGCGGTCACGGGAAACCGGTTTGGGGGAAGCCTGTTCAATATCCGGAACAGCAGTGGCCACTCTGGCCAAATTCCCGAGTGGGGGACAAGGGCTGCCTGGGATTCCACCGCTGGGCAGAGGGCTCGTTCAGCATCACAGTGGAGGCCCGAGGGGGTGGCCTTTTCTGGATGGCTTCAACACCAGCGGGGTCCTTGTCAGGGCCAGGGAGCTCACCAGGTCCCTTCCACCCCTGGGTTTCCAAAACTCCATCTCAGCGTCTCCCGTGACCACCCCGTATTTGGTTTCCCTGTTCTCCTTTAGAGGACACCGCTGTGGGGTTATGAAGCATTAAATCAGGACGTCAGGTCTCCCCTGAGCCCATAGTGAAAAAGGGGACAGTCACCTTCGTCACGCAAGCAGGGAGGAGCAGCCCCCCTGTGCACTTAGCAGCTCTCGTCTCTCGTGGGAGATGGCTTCGTTAATAAGCAAGCCTGGGATTTCCTGAACTAGGGTTTGAGAGTGACTGTCACTGTGCCCGTTTTCTTAACCTCTGAGGGCACACGAGTCATCGCCGGGAGTCATCCCCGGAGGAGATGCGGGGAAACTCCCTAGAGACGGACTCCCCGCCCAGAGGAGGTAGCCGCTCCCTGGCCGGGAGGGTGTGTGTCGGGGGGTCTGGCCCGTCGGGCAGTGGCTGATGTCCTGCCTGCCTCCCTCCCCCCGCAGGAAACGAAACAGGAGGAGGAGGAGAGGTTGGTCCTGGAGAGCAACCCCCTAGAATGGACGGTCACCGACGTGGTGCGGTTCATCAAGCTGACAGACTGCGCCCCCTTGGCCAAGATATTTCAGGAGCAGGTGCGGTGGCTCGCTGTGTGTTCATGGTTTTACACTGTGGGACTCTGGGTGTCAAAGGAGCTCCCCGTCCTAGCTGGCATCCTCGTGGCTGCCAGGTGGGGGCCGAGGTTGGGGACCTACTGGGCTGCAGTTGTCACCTGCGTGGGGGCTCCTTGATGCTGCCGGGCAGGTGTGGGTGACCCAGCTTCCAGGAGGCCCTGCCTCTGTCCTGCTCTTCACTGGTCCCTCGGCAGGGGAGGGGTGCAAGTCCAGGCCCCACCCGCTGCCTCCACCGACCCCACAACGTGGGGCTCTTTAGTGTCAGGTGTGAATGAAAGCCCCAGCCCCCTACTTGGCCTTGCCAGACGCCACCTTTTAGGGGATGGAGGTGCGGGGGTGCAGCCTGGCCAGGCTGGAAGTCAGGGCTACTCACTGGCCTCAGCTGGGCCAGTTTTCCCCGGGATGTTCGGCTGCAGAAGAGCCGCTGGCGTCTGGAAGTTTTTTGTCTCACTGGGCCACCCCTTTTGGGTCCTTTGGCCAGAGAGAGCAGGCTTTTGGCGGCCTCTTTGCTGGTACCTTTTGGTAACCCTGTGTGGCCACCTTCTTCAGCTCTGAGTCTTGGATATATAAGGCACACAAACAAACAACAACAACAAAAACAACCAGAGAATGCAGCACTGTGTCATTAACTGGGGACCCAAGGCCCCTCGCCGGTATGCCCTCTTCTCTCCGCCTTCCAGAGTCTTCTCTTTGTTGAACATGCAGTTCCCAGGGGTATTAGTGTTAGTTACACCTAAGGAGATAAGTAGGGAAAAGTGTGTCTGCTGGACTTCCCCAGAGTAGAAGAAGCCATCTGTCCATCGTGGTGCTTTCATCACTGTTTTCTTACCTTCTTCACTTCTTTCTTCTTAAACTATTTTAAAACGTATGACACTGTGATGGACAAATGCAAAAATGATTAAAATAACCCCTGCTTTAAAGGAGTCTATAATCTCAGATGAAATGACCATAATCAACTAAAATGTAAGACGTGTGATGACATGTCCTAGGAAAGAAGAGAGGGTTTTTATTTACATTTTTCCCTTAAATTAATATGAAGATGAGTTGTTGGTGTCTACGCACATACCACGTTGCGGCCCTGACCTCACATGCAGAGTTCAAGTTCAGACCTGTGGCTCTTGCTCCGATCTGTGTTCGGGTTGTTGAAATGTCTTGCCTTGTCCCACAGCGTAAATATCTGACTCTAAGGACCCTGAGTTTAAAAATACACTGTTTTCCACATAATAAATTAAAGATATGTTTGTCCAGGCTCTTTTTAGATTGTATCAACCAATCATCTAGAAAGAAAATAATTCGCGCATTAAATCAGGGGGGAAATAAAAGGTCTCTGGTTTCCCATACACCCAGGGAAGCCAATGCAGTAACAAGTCGAAAAGAGCAAATTAATACAGTTCACAAGTCAGTGCAGTAACGAGTGGGAAAGAGCAAGGTAATATAGTTCTCGGCATCCCCTGAGTAAGGTAGTTCTTAGTCATTCAGAGATCCCTCCCCCTGTGTGCAGAGCAGTCCAGGAGAAGATGTGGTTCATCTGACCGAAGCTAGAGGCCTCCGTGGCCTCCACTGAGTTGGTGCTGCAGGAATGAGAGGGGCCACGGGGGGCCCCTCCCGGCCTCTGGCGTTGCCTGCTCTTGCTCCATGAGGCCCTCAGAAAAGCAAGCAAGGAGAAGCCCCGTCACATCTCAAGAACCTGGACGATGGGCTTGTCCCAAACAGGAAGGAAGGGAATGCTAAGAAATGCGAGGGCTTAGGTGATTTGGGATGTTGCTGAGATGTTGGCATCTCCATCTCGAAAACAAGAACAGATGGGTAGGCTGGGATCCTGCGTGGAGCCTCGTCTCACTCAGCGTTTCTCTAGTCTGGTGATCACAGACGCGGCGCCGTGAGAAAAGCGTTGTGTCCACATACATGACAAACGCCGGTGACACAGGTCTTAACGCACTAACGTGTCTGTTGGCTCCTGCGTTCGTTCAGTGCGTGCGACGTGCAAGCGTTAGATACGGGAGGTGGCTTTTTATATAACCTAACGTTTTGTTTTTGTTTTCTTTTGTTTGGGGGCTTAAATGCCCAGTTTTAACTATAAAAACATTTTTCAGTTGACCCACCTTTCTGTCTCCCTCCCGCAGGACATCGACGGCCAGGCCCTGCTGCTGCTCACGCTGCCGACGGTGCAGGAGTGCATGGAGCTGAAGCTGGGGCCGGCCATCAAGCTGTGCCACCAGATCGAGAGAGTCAAAGTGGCTTTCTACACCCAGTACGCCAACTGACCTCCCGGGAGGGCCCGTTGTCGCCGGGACGCAAGAGTTTGTGCCGGTTTCCAGGACTCTCTGGGATAATGTGGAATGGTTGGTACCTACACGAAGTATCACCAAAAAGCCAGAAGCCTGAGAAGCCCCGGGGGCCTCCTTCCCGCACCCGTCTGTCTGAGAGTCCCGCGTTTTCAGCCACGGCTCCGGGGAGAGCGAATGAAAGTTCTGCTGCGTGGGCCCCCTCCGGGATGCGCATGAACTGCTCTGCGCGTCCACACTCTACCTTTCTCCTGCCCCAAACCAGGCGGCGCCCGCTGAATGACATTTCCTAAACAGAGACCTTTACTCCCTGAAAACGAGAGTGTGACGGGGGAGGACACCTGACCCCCCGCCGGCCGAGTGCGCAGCCATCACCCTCGGGCACCCTCAGAGATGCGCTTTCCTACCGCGTCTGGCTGAGCAGCAGACGCCGTCCCCGCAGTTTGATCTTGGTGGCACCTCCTTGCCCCAACACAGCTGCAGGTGATGTTCCGGGGTGTCGCTATCAAAAGATGTTGCTAAGGCTCCATCCCCCATCGGAGGGGCCTTCTAGGAAGCGTGGGGAGCAAGGGACGCAGCGTCTCGCTGCACTGGGATGGATTTTCTGGAGCGATTGAAGCCTGGTGCAGAGAACAAGCCCCACGCGCAGGCTTCTGTGGAACCTCGGCTGTTGTCTCCAGTGTTCTGATTTAATGGTAGTCAGATGAGGGAGTGACTGCTTTAGGAAAGCATTGAGTCATGTAGTGAAGGAGAAGCTTCATTTGGCAGAGCAGGGGCGGGAGGAGACTTGGGGGAAGCGTTTCGTGAACCGGCCGCAGGATGCTCGCAGCAGACCACTGCGAGAGCCCGTCTGAGCAGCCGTCAGGCCCACGTGGCTCGCCCCGTATGCAGGAGGCGTCACGGTGGGACTGGATCTGGCGTCAGCCGCTTCTCCTGCCGGCTTTGCTCACACAACGACTAGCACTGTGACCCTGGGTGACGCCTCGTCACTCTGGGCCTCGGGTCCTGTGAAACGCCAGTCCGCAGGCCCAGGGGTGCCGCCGTGAGAACCCCGTCTCCCCGCCGCCCACGTCCATCCGCTCTCCTTGAAAGGGAAGGAAGACCCAGATTGGCCAAGACGAGAAAAAGGAAGAGCAACAGCTTTAACCCTGCAAGTCCTGCAGTTCACTCCGGCTTGAGTGTTGTCTATAAATTTTCTCCAGCAGCTTCGTTAAAATCTGCTAAGTCACGTGCAGAGGAGCCCGAGCTGCCTCGGGAGCCAGACATCACCCGAGTGTTCCCGTCAGCAGTTCAGTATGTCCGTTCACCCCGGGCTGACTGTGGTTTCCTGACGTGCTGGTTGCCTAAGCACCTTTTAAACGTGTGCAGGGAGACCAGCCCTTCCCGTGGCTCCGAGGTGGACGCTGGGAGCAGAGGCTTCACGCCCTCCTGTTGCTTTTCTGCAGTAATGACCTTGAGCTCCTCTCTCTCTCCCTGGTGTCTCGTCTGGACAGTTCCCGGAAGGTCCTGGGGTGGTCTCGTTGGCTGCCTGCAATTTTCTGCGACATTTTAAGGTGTGACTGCCTGCCGGATCTGGCAAACTTTGCCAATGCCGACTTTTCTTAACATTCTGTAACAGTGACCAGTGAGAAAAGGAAAGCCAACGTTCTGTGCTTGAGGCCTTTTTGTGTCCCCTGCTGCTGGTTTCTGCAGCCAGGCGTTAAAGTTTGGGGGATGGGTCCGCCGGGGGACCCCACATGGGCGGAGCGTGTCCCGCACGGAAGCGTCCCTGGGATTGGTGGCCGGCTCGCGGTGGGCGATCCTACTCCTAAGCACAACGCTGGGCCCCTCTCGGTCTCACACGCCTGCCTTCTCTGCCACACGCTGTCGGCCTTAAACGCTCAGCCCCGTGGAGTGAGAGCGCTGTCACTCGGGCGGCAAGGGTGTCCCTTTCATGGCCTTTGGCGTTTCCCCCCAGCATGGGCTCCTTGGCGCTCCTCCACTGTGGCCTTTTCAAGCTGAGCTGTTTCTGTGGCATCCGAGATGGGGACGAGGGAAGGTGACGGCCACAGCATAGTGTGTCCTTTCAGTAGGAATGTCACTTCTTGTGCCCTTTCTAGGAACGGCAAGGAGGAGGAGGCGCTACATCAGAGTGGGGAGAGCGTCTGGTGGGGGGGGGAAGGGGGTGTCCCTGGAGCCCAGCCAGCGAGTGACGTGTGGCCACCTCTGCTGGGGAAAGACTCTCTCCGTCCCTCGGCCCTGCAAGTCTTAACTCCAGCTCCCGCCCGCCTGGTCGCAGTCGCTCCACGAGTACCGGCTCTGTGTGCACCCGGCGAGGAGGAGAAGGCTGTAGCCGGGGCAGGAGAGGGCCCAGCCAGGGGACGTCATCACAGAGGTCCCCTACGTGCCATCTCTCCGGCCCTTGGGGAGAGCCAAGAGCCGTTTCAGGAGCGAGGAGGTGCTTTGCCTCTGACAGCGTTCCCGGATCCAGGGCTCCTTGGGCATTCCCGGCAGGGCGCGTGTGCCTCCTTCCGTCGGTGGCATTTCTCCTGCAGAGTCGCGACGCGGTGTTCACTCCCCTGCAGGGTGCGCCTCTCACCGGCTAGGGCCGGTTTTCCAGGAATGTTTTGCTGTGTTGTGTCCTCGTTGCTCGTGGCAGGAAATGTGGATTTGACACGTGTCGCCCCAGTTCCACCGCAGCCCGTAAGCCAAAAATGTCTCAGTCTAAACGCCAAGAAGCGATGCCCCCCACCCCCTCCCCCGATGGCACCATTTCTTCCGGGTCTCTCTTGGATCGTCCTTTGGGGCCAAAGCCCCCTCCTCGGTGCCCCTGGGCCTGTGCGCTTGGTGCCTCGCTTTACCTCCCGGGACCGTCCCAGCAGGCACCCTGCGCTCTCTGCCGTGTGTGTGTGCCCGGAGCAGCAGAAACGCCACCTCAGCTTTAATAACGAGAGCCCGTCACTCAACCCGCCCTAAAACCAAGGGAGCTTCTTCCAGCCCCCAGCTCCTCAACTGCGTTTGTACCGTGTTGTGAAAATATCCGGCCTGCAAAAATATAAACATAACCACCTAAAGAGAACAGGGTATTACTAACACTGCAGAACTTCTTTGCTTTTCAAACACAAAACACAGAGCTCCCTAGCATGGAGAACTCCTCCATCACCTTTCCCATTGGATTCATTTGATCAGAGTTTGAGTCACACACGCAGTATTTGAGCTGTACAGCTACTAGGTCCCTCTGCCTTATCTGATCATATGTGAAAGATTGATTCCTGTCTCCGCTTTGATTTTTTTTCCTCAGTAAATTAAAATGATCCAAACGTTGAACACTGCCACCTCTGACCCTTATTATACTCTCTAGAGGGTTTATTTTGATCAGCCTTTTAAAGATTGGCCTCATTTCCCTAATTTAGTTCATAGAATTCTGAGTGTCGTATTAGGTTCTGGGATTTGCCTTCTCTATTTTACGCCAAACGCTCCTTTCTAAGAGTTGTTCACCCTTAGTTTTAGAAGCACTAGGGCTTTTAATTTTGTAGAACACCCATCCATATTTATTTCTGTACATAGAACTAAAACACAAAACAGCCGCGTGAAAATCTGCGTTGTGGTTTGAGCATCCATGCTGCTTTGGGGTTGAGATGGTGAAAAACTAGACTTCACCGACTCTATTTTGTGTAGAAAGCTGTGATCGAGCGTGCAGTCATTTGAAAGGAAAAACAGTAAATTAAGATATATTTAGTTTTAAAGAAAGAAATCGTTGGAGAGACATCCACGCTGCCACGTCTCTTTGGTGCAATAATTAAGTAGCAAGGGAAAGTGGCGTTGGCAGCTATTACAATCTGATGGTTCTCTTACTCGTTTCTGTCCAAAAGTTTTCTGAAAATGTTTAACTCCCTTTAACTTAGTTGAATTTTTAAGCTGATTGATTCTCATAGCTTTTTATCACTGAGTGGTCTACAGATACACAAAACCTGAGATGATAAGACGGAATTGTACTGTTTTTGACCCAGTTTAATTTAGCTAAAAATTGTAATTGCTGACGTATAGTTCTGCCTTGGATTTTGGTTCAAAGCCTCTCTAAATTCAGATGATAAGTAATAACTCAAATAATTTCCTGTGCTGAAGTCTTTGCACATTAGTGGTTTTATTAAATGACAAGGATCTAGTCGCAGTGAGCAAATAGGTCACGCCACCTAACAAAGGGCAGGGCAGTGCTCTGATGGGCTGAAGAGATACATTGAAGAAAAAGGAAAGTTCTAGGACAATCGTCTACTAAAAATCACCTTAAGATGGAAAATTCGAGGCAAATTTTTTTAAATGGCGGAAAAATGATCATCTCGCTTGCTCAGAATGGGAGCTAGCATGATATCTAGAAGCATAAACTCTCCCTCGTCGTGAATATCGAAAGCCCTTTTACTGGTTTGCATTCCAGTTTGAATAGTTTGTATTGAAATTGGGTTCCTATCTTGTGTATGTTTTGGTGCATAAAAGGGAAAAATTGATGTCTTTACTTTGGAAATTTGCAGGACAGAGGGCATGCTGTTAGTTTGCTGTAAGATTGTATTCTGTATATATGTTTTCATGTAAATAAACGAAAATCTATATCAGAGTTATATTTTAATTTTTATTCTAAATGGAAAAAGAAACCCTTTTTACTTGAAAAAAATTGTAAGTCACATTGTTAATAAAGTAAAAATAAATTCTGTGCTGGTGTCTTTGTCTATTTGTTAAAGGTTATCAGTTATGGTTTTTAGGGTTTGTGTGAGTTATTTTGTTGTGAATTTTTGGTTTGCTTTGGTTTTTGCTGTGTGCTAAGCCTCTGTCTCTAGGTTGTTAATAACCATGTCTCTCAAAGTCACCGCCTCGCTCTGGAACTTTCTGCTCAGGGAACTTGTATTTATTAAGAAAAATTTTTAAATTAATTAATGTATTTTTTAGAGACAGGGTCTCACTCTGTTGCCCAGGCTGGAGTGCAGTGGCACGATCATGGCTCACTGCAGCCTTGAACTCTTGAACTCAAGTGATCCTCCTGCCTCAGCCTCCTGAGTAGCTGGGACTACAGGTGCCACCCTGCCTGGCTAATCTTTTAAAAAATTTTGTAGAGATGGGAGTCTCTCTACGTTGCTCAAGCTGGTCTCGAACTGCTGGCTTCAAGTGATCCTCCTGCCTCAGCCCCCCAAAGTGCTGGGATTAGAGGGGTGAGCCACCACATCTGGCCTGCTCTTTTTCCTTGTTAAAACATTGCTGTATGTCCTCACCTGACCACTTCTGGCCTTCCCATTTTCAGTCATTTTAGTTATTCCAGGATTACTTGATGCTTTAGTAGAAAGGTGGTTTTATTTCTACAAGAGCAGTAAGTAAATAACCATGTTGATACTTACCATTTCCTTTTAAGCGTCACACGGTAGGCTATAGACTTGCGAGTCAGGAGAGGAAGAGAGAACTTTGCCGTCCTCTGCTGCCCCTGGGCTCTCTCCCCAGACGCAGAAAGCACTTTGTCCGCCAACCACGCAAAGAATATGAGCCCAAAACAGACTTTGGAATTTCACGGAAAACTGACTTACCAACACAACTTTCTTTTTAATCTGAAGAAAAGAAGATGTTTTATTCAGTGACGGATTCTAAGTATCTCTGCTGGGACGGTAGTAGGCACTCAGTAAGTACCGGTGAGTAAAAGAATATATCCTTCCTAATGAACGGTATATCCTTCCCACAATTTTCCTTTACATCTTCGATCAGTTGTACGGAGAATGAATAATTAAAGTTGAAATAACTTATTTTTTTTTAATTGTTGTGGTTGTGGAGGGGGAGGGGGGCAAAATGATTGCCAGCTTTGATGTGTTTTATGCCTGTTTCCAACAGATGATTGAGCACTGAAAAAGGTAGTTTTTATATGCATTATGATATAATTCCCCGTGGATCCTTTCTCGTATTTTTTGCACTGGATATTGTCCATCTATCGTGTGTAAAGTCATTATAGTTAGCTCTCTCATTTAAATATTAATATTAATAATTATATACTATTAATAATTGTTAATATTAATAATTATAATATAATGATTAATAATATATCGATACAATGATATCAATAATAATACTATTAATAATAACTTGCGACAGAATATTAACAATGTTATTAATTATAATGATGTTAATATTAATAACATTAATTTACAACAGAGCCTTCCGTGGCTAAACATGGTCCTAGAAGAGCCTTTACGGTGGAGATGGGCGAAGGGTGTGCTGGAGATCCCTATCTCAGGAGAGCGGCCCGAGGAAAGGATTCAGCCCTCAAGTGAATTTGGAAAATACTCTATATCCTATTCCAGACAACAGCAGTCACAGTATATAGAAATGTGCTTAATTACGCTAACCTAGAAGCTGCAAAACTTACTTAATCCTGGAGCCCCTTTTCATGTGAAATACATCAGCATGGCGAAGAACAGACATTCCACAGACACCGTGTTGGGAAATTCTGAATTCTAGGCCCAGCCCTTTGTCGGATCCGTAAGGAAACTAAATCGGTTGGATATTTCAACAGTGCTTGAAGCGTGTCTGATAGTAAGAAGCGTGCTAGGAACGGGATGAGAGTTAACGAGGAATCCCCTGGGGTCTAGGAGGGAGAGTCCAGCTCAGAGGCAACGTGAGCTGCCTCTGAGCTGGAACGCCTGTCACACTCGGGGGTTCACTGCGACAAGGGTGGCACGCGAGTCAGAGCGCTGGAGGTGAGAGGAGCCGCGCCCCAGGCTCCGCAAGGGAGCCGAAGCTTGAGCTGGGCCTTTGGGGGATGAAGAAGGGTTTTCCTGCTGTTGCCCTCGCTCCGCCTGGCCACGCCATCCTGCACATCCTTGGAGAACCCCTGCGGAGCCTTCCTCTCCTTCGCACCGGCACCCCTCGGCCGGGCGCAAACGTGAAGTCGTGTTTAGAGGGAGGTGGGAACGTACAAGCAGGGAGGAAGCAGAGCTCGCACTGTCGCCGACTTCTCCCTGATCACATTTCACCAGTGAGCGCCTGAGACACAGAGAAGTTGAATAACTAGCTTCTGGTCAACAGCTAGTAACAGACTAGGCACTTGAGTCTTGCTCCAGAGTTCACGCACTTGACCTCTAACGCATATACACTAATGTATTGCCTCTTAAAACCGCAATCTTAATAAGCCATGCTATTAGCATATCGTTATCTAATAGATTGCTTCTAAACTTGCACATATTTATGGTATAATTAGTATCATCTGCTACATATGTCAAGCTCATGAAAATTGCTCAGTAACAACTCCAATGCGTAAGGAAAAGTAAAGTCGAAAAAAGCCCCATTCACTACCCCATTAGTCTGTGTTCTCTGGTTTGGGGCACTGGGGCTTTGAGGAAGGAGTCTGATAAAAAAAAAAAAAATCCTTGAAGGATCCAGCAAACCAGCAGCTCCACATGTTGCAGAAAAGAGTATTTTCAGCAACTCAGCTCCGAGGAGGCATTCAATAAACACTTGCTGACTGGGTGGAATTAGACACACACATTTTCCTGATTGACATGACATAGTCACTAATTGCAAAACCTATTTGAGGAACAAGTTGATGAAGCGGAGAAAAATTTAAATGGACCGAAGCGGAAGTTGGCACCTCCCCGAGGCTGGGGCTGGGAGGGGGCCCAGGAGAGCGTCGTTATGTGTGGGCAATGCTCAGGCAGGGCCAAAGAGAATTTCTTAGACTTAATAATTTTTGAAAACCGTTTGTGCAATTGGTATATTAAATGCTGCGGAAATTGTTTTGAGTCTTCGCAAGAGAGTTACTGCGTTTAGTCCCCACATAAATCTGTGTGCTTGTGTAATTCAGTTGCAGCACATAGCAGACTTATAATAACTGCATCGTCTACCTTTCTTATTTCAGCATGAAAATAATATGTAAGATTATATTCTTGAAAATTTTATGGTAGCAAAATGAAATCAAATAGTTTCGCATCGGGGGGGGAAAGGGAAAATAGAAGGGGAAGGTGGTTTAACAAATAGTAATGCTGAGCTTGTATTCTGGAGAAATAACCGTGGTCTTTTCCATGTTCAATTGAAATGCGGCCCTCTGAGATTCTTCCGGTGTTCGGGAAGTCAAATTGTCTTACTAAATTGTGCAGAAATTGACAGATGCCAAACAAATGGTGAGAGTAATCATTGGAGAGTGCACAATAATCTGGCAAAATGGAAATTGCAAATGATAATATATTCCCCCCGAGTAAATGAAATATGCAAAAGAACAACTGCATAGTACAATAGGGTTTGTGTAATCCCTGGGTAGCTACTGTTAGCAAGCTATTTTGTCACAGTTGCGTTCTTCCTCAGTTACTAATGAATGCACAAAGTCAAGTTTAAAATGAATTATAAAGTTCTTTCAAGAGTTCATTTTTTGCATGAAACGTCATTGGGAAGTATCAAAACGCTCGTGGCCACCAGTGACATAAATCTTGTAAAATGTCTGTGCACCTCACTGAACATTTTGCGTTTCTTACTGTAACACTAACTCTTATTTATGTCAGGGAATTTTTCTAATCCGTTTTCATCCTATTACCGTACACAGTAATCTCGGTCCTAAAGAAACAAAAATTTAGCTCTGCCAGGAATGTTTTTGCAACCCTGATGTTATCTTAACAAGATTACGTCTCCTCGTGTTGGTCTGTGGAAGACGATATGGAAATCCAGTCCTGGTGGTGATGATAATATTAATTCATTCTTCATTCAGCAATACTTTGGTGCACGTTCTCTACTTCTAAGCCCCTGACTCAGCGTTACGAGAGATGGCGGCGTAAGCCAAGCACAGGGACTTGCCTTTGAGGAGTTTACAGCCATCCAAGCAGCAGCGGGAATAACGGGTTTAACCGTGGGTCGTGTTCTCGTTCTCGATACAGCATCCACTGGGAGATCAATGTCTGCAGACAACTCCTGATTATTCACAAAGCTCACTCATCATCGTCTCATCTGCTCAGACCCTGCCTTGTCAATGTGACTGCGTGCCATTTTCTCCCACACTGAAAGGACACAAAGAACAAGAGAACTCACAGCAATATGGATGTGAGAAATCTGATGAAGGCTCTATAGGGAAATATCTGAACCCTTGAGTGTGGAAAATTGCTGTCTTTCCTTCACTCGAGTAACCCGGAAATGCCTGATTCAATGCAGCTGTTCATGTCTCAGGTCACGTGTGAACTTGGTGTGGGCAGATGTTCCTTGTGTGTTTTTGACCTGCAATTGCCAACTCTATTATTATTTCCTATAAAGCTTTGGGTAAGTCTTAGTTTCTCCCCATCAGATACGGGAAACCTGCTTTTCAGCTATCCATCTTCTAATAGATGAGTCACATAATATTTGCAGAGATGGCATGCCAACCCAAAGGAAGCTTCTAGAAGGTGGAGACAAGCAGGGGGCTGAGGCAGAAATGCTGTACTACAGACAACACTCTAAAGGACTAGAGCAAACCAAGAAGTCATATCCTCACAGTCAAGCAAGTGTCAAATGCCAGGGCAGGGTGCATGCGCTTAGGGTAGCAATCATTCCCAACATTGCCTCTGAAAGTAGTGTCAGACAGAGACAAGTGTGTGCATAACAGAAGCACAAAAGCGTCAGAAACTTTCAACCAAGGGGATTTCATGTGGTCTCTGACAGGTGCAAAGCCAGTTACCAAGCAAAGACTAAGCGACAACAGAATAGTGGAGTTTTACAGAACTTGGCAAACCTGGAGAAGGTGCTGTCAGGCAGGATATCCCACAGATGTCTGAACTCCACTCAATCTTTGTGATGCTTAAAATGCACAAAGCAGGAAACTGCCTTTAATGGATGCAAGGCATATGAAATGCAAGGTGATGAAAATGGAACGTGCAAGGTGTATGAAAATGAATGTTTAATTAACTGGAAGGGGAGTCTTGTAAATTTGGGGGACCGTTCAGAATTAAACTCAGACAAATGGACAGAAGGAGTAAATTGAAATAGAGCGAAGCCTGCACTTCTGAAACGTGCTGAAGAGTGTGACTCAGAAATCATTTATCCATTTGAAAGTTCATTCAGTGAACCTCTACTACTATTGCATGGTGCTTTCATGTTGTACAGCATGTGAAGAAGGAAAGGTTCTGATCCTCGAAGAGCAGCACGTTAAAGTGGATAAGCAGTGAATATGCAGAACAGGGGTCCTGTTTAGGGGAGCTGACTACGGCCCCCTCTGGGGCACGTGGGAGGCTGCTGGGCAGAGAAGGTGATTTGGGGACGGTGGAGCCCAGGCTGAAGGTTGGGGTGCAAGAGATGGGCACGCTGAGCAGAGATGGAGGAAGGGTGAGCCCGAGTGCAAGAGAACAAGGGACAAGCTCGTCTGTCGGGCTTCAGCAAGAGTGTTACTACTGGAGGGTGACAGGTGTGTGCACAAATGCAGTGCACCTGGGCAAGGACATTGATGAAACCCCCATGTAGGAGTCTAGAGAGATGAGTAGGATGTAAGTGAGGCTGAAGATGGAGACTTATCGATTACAAAAAAAAAATGGTTTCAGTGGAGTGTGAGGATGATTTGCTAATACCAGCTGTATTAACCTCTCCTGGTAATCTTGGAAATGGCACGTGTTTGGAAACTCCCAGTAGAAGTCACCCAGACCAACCGGAGACCCCCTGCGCTGTTTCTGTGGTCTCCCTTGGCTATCACAATTTCAGATCTTCTCTACTGAGTACCACTTACAGCCGAGCATCCAGCACCTTTCCCTACCGCATTCCTGTTGTTCAGCGTACCTTTGTTTGTTGGGTGTCCCTACTAATCTGTAACACCCCCCCCCACCCCGAGACCACAAACCGCATCTGCTCTCTTCTTTTCTGCATCTCCTCCAACCAGGCGTCAGAGCTGGTGCTCCATCACTTCTTGTCCTGATCTAGGAGCCTCTGAACCCCCTGTGTAAGTTTTCCACGTGCACACGGAAGAGGTGGTAAAGTCTCCGGTCTTCTGTGACCCGATCAGCAAACCAGTCCCCAGGGTACGCCGGAATCGCCCGGAAGGAAAACCGCGCCAACGTCCTCGTTCCCGTAGTTCGAAGTCTTTGACGCAGTTTAAACAGAGGGACAACCGTACGGCTCGTTTCATTACTCTGCCATTTTCACTGGATGCTCTTTGACTTAATTTTTTATCTCAATGAGTATTAGGCGTCGGGAGAGTCGCCCGTCAACACAGAGCTGCCTCTGACAGCTTCTGGGAAGGAGCCCCATGGGGAGGAGGAGGGTGATTTACAGCACACTAACAGTGCCGAGGAACAGCTTCGGCACCAGAAGTTTCTAGGGCTTAATTACTGCCTTTAAAATTTAAGCCAGAGCTACGCACGGAGCAGTACCCACCAGAGGAAAAGAGAGAGGAAAAAAGGGCATGATTGCATAGCAAACAAAACACTTTGTACGAGGATGCTGGTGTCATATTCTCTGTCTTGTGACCTATAAGAAGACCAGCCTACATAATTCATTCTTTCTTTGGCCGATTTTATCCATTCTTACTATGGTCTCCATTTGCTGTATGAAGAGATCTAACTCCTTTGAATCTAGCTGGAGTAGACCATTCAGGTGTTAGAAGACTTACCTGCTCCTAAAAAGATATCAGGATTTTTTTTTTTCCTTTTCCTTTCAGATAGTCTTTGGATACGGACATAGAAATTCCAGTAGTCTCAGAAAACCCCTGTCACAAACTTTTAATTCTGTGACCCACCTATTCCCCTCCCACCTCCCGCTTAACTGTTCAAAATACGCTACAGTTTTAGGGAAATTCAGAGATCCTAAAGCGAAACACATAAATAAACCCACAAATAATGCTGGCTTGCTAGCTGTTTGAACACGTTGAATGCCATGTGAGTTTTATGTAACTCAGGCTAGTTTTGAGCCGGGGCTTCATGAAGCAAAACCCTGTAGTTTGTGAAAATTTTACTTGTTGATGTTCTTATTGTTACAATTAATAGCGACAATTTAATTCTAAAAACGTGGATTGCGTTGCATTATAACTCACGCACAGAAAACAATAAAAAATAACAAATTAGAAAGGATCGTTTTGTTTTAATAAAACACTGTGGCCCGGGGGGCGGGGGCGGGGTGGGGGGGGAATGTTTTCTAGTGCGGCAGCCAACGTGTTAAGAAACAACAGTCTACAAAATAAAGGTATTTTTCCTTTTTCCTGTTCCTTTTAAATGGGAAATTGCTTTTCATTAAGAGGAGTTGGATAATGCCCCCCCAAAGTTCTTCATTTAATGGGAAGAGGACGCCTCTCTTGTTCCCTTCTGTGCTCGGTTGATTGTACTTCAAGAATTTAGTGGCTTTGAGCCTAAGGGCAATATTCAGGAAAACCAGACGCTGATTTCCCGCAGGAGAGGCGTAAACCTTAAGTGAAAGGGGGCTGAATTTCAAAGAGGTCTGGAAATTATGAAATCCGTGCTGATCACCCATATTAAACCTACTGGGCGATCTCTGGCATTGGGAGCTAAGAGCTCTGTGGGAGGAGTCTGTGAGAAGGTGGGGTTCACCAATTTTTACCTGGTTCACCTCATTTCCTGGAGCTCGTCTCATGCAGTCTCTGGCGATATTAGGCTCCATAGGTTCCCCCCCAGGTTCGGAGCACCCCACATGTCTTCACCGCTGCCCTCTCTCTCTCCTTGACGGTTGGAAAGTAGCTCCAATGTCACCTTCCCTTGGGGAAAGGGAAGAGCCCCCTGCCTTGTCACTACTGCAAAACTCTATGCAGCGTTCCTCCCCGTGGAGGGTGAATTCTAGAGATCACGGAAAGATGTCTTTTGATGTCCGTAGCTGCACTACCTAGCATGCAGTAGGTGCTCCACAGATATTTACTGAGAATGCCTTTGTCCATTTGAACATCTCGAACAATGTGCCGTAAACAGGGTGGTTTGCAAACAAGAGATGTTTGTTTCTCCGGTTCTGGAGGCTGTGAAGTCCAAGACCCAGGCGCTGGCGGGCTCGTCGGCTGGGGAGGGTCCACTTCCTGGTTCCTAGATGGTGTCTCCTTGCTGTTTCCTGGCCTGGCAGAAGGGACAAGAGAGCTCTCCGGGGCCTCTTTTGTAAGGAAAGTTACCCCATTCAAGAGGGGTCTGCCTCCAGAACCTCCTCACCTCCCGAAGGTCTCTAATACTCCTAATAGCAAGTTAGGTTTCAACCTACGAATTCAGGCGGAGCACACGCCCTTGGACCACAGCGCCGCCAATGGAATTCCCAGGTACGGCAGCTCTTTGGTTCTCTCCCTGATTCCACATGTCGGCACTCTGCGTGTGTCTACCCATATTCTGGTACTACAGAGAAACACCTGCCAAAAAGCTTGCGGGTCATTTAAAAGTATCCATCCTCGTGGGTGGATGGATGCCGACCTGAAATTTCCTGTGTTCCCAGAAGACAGAGGAGAAAGAAACTGCGTGTGACTAAGAACAGCCCCAGCCCCGACCCCTTAGGTATGTCAATGTGACATGAAATGGATACTAGTGGAATGAAAACGCTATTTGAAAAGCTGCTGCTAAGGAAGACCCGTCACTGAGCAGGGCTTTGAGAGAGGAGGAAAATGTCATTTAACAGGACGGGACTGTGCTAGCCTGCAAGCCTCCTGGGCGGATTAAATGCACGAGTCACGCGGCCCGTGGCGGGCTCGCTGTCCGCGAGTTCCCCGATCCTCGAAGCACGCTGTGTGAGTTACACGCTCCAGGATTTACGTCAAACCTGCCAGGAGCCAGGGATCGTTCTGGGAGATCGTGAGCTAGAGGAATGGGCTCCCGGGCGTAAACAGTGGAGGATAATATTTGCATTTTGTGATGCATGTGGGTCTGTGTGTGTGTGTGTGTTTAGGGGTTGGACAACACAGGTTTTCTGTAGCCTTGGCCTCATCTTTTTTTAAATGAATCCACTTACGACAGAAGGACTCAAAGGAAGTAGTTTAGGTCGCTCAAGGATACATTAGTAGCCTTTGAGGAGCCCAGTGGTAAAAGGAACTGCTCCTGCCTGCAGCCACATGGGGCCCTGTCTGGGTACCATTGCTGTTGGTTGATCTTGAGAATGTCCTGTCACCTCTCTGGGCTCCAGTCCTCTCCTCTGCGGAAAGAGGCGTTTAAACTAGGTGGTCTCTTTCCAGCTCCCAAATTCTGCAAGACGATGTCTCTTCTTAATATCGTTTTTTAACACTGCAGTAGATCGCATTTCGGCTCTACCCACTAAGATTTACTTTATCATACGTTATATTAATAAATGTGCAGGTGGTTAATACACGGTGAGTTGCTGAATTTTTATTCTAAGTTTTAGGAAGTGATGTTTTCACCCTAAATTTACTGCATATAATTCATTAGATAAGGACCTAAAGGAAGCAGAATAGACATCCTATGAGCTCGCTGGGTGAATGTCAACCCTGAGCAAGATCTCTGCCAGCCAGTTTTCAGGAAGTGCCGTCTCTAAGGCACTAGAGTCACTTTTTATTTGTGTCTCTTCCTAAATGTTTTCAAAACCATTGCAATCAAAATACTATCGATAGATACAAAGTGTTCTCATTTTCACAAGGCTCTGGGTTCTTAGCAGTCGATTAAGAATTGGAGAGTGCAAGGCATGAAACCTTTTTGCCGTGTCCTTTAAGAGTTTGGACATATGTGTGATCACAAACTGGAAACTGTTGAATGAGTGAGTGCACAGGGGCAGTAAGAAGCACTGGTCACTGTGAAAAGAAACGAGTAGTGAAAAGTGCATGCCTACGTTTTATAGATGAGCGAACAGATAAAAAAAAAAAAAGGACCTGTGTTTCATTATAAAGTGAATTAATGGGGCGTGGGGAGGATCCGGGTTTCTGACTGTTTAATGTCCAGCCCTAAAACAGAAGGCCCCTGTGTCGGACCTGGGCTGCGTGGGGAGTTTGAGTCTGGGCTGAAATGTCCCACCCTGCAGATCCTTGATGGTGACGGAATAAATTTTAGTTTTATCGGGAAGAGTGAAATGATTGGAAATGGGCTTTTACAAACTTTTATTGTTCTATGAGTAAACAGGCATCATCGGTCTTCCAAGCTTTTTTTTTTTTTTTTCCTGTAACCTCAGAGTTCAATCACAGTGTAGCTATAATTCCAGAACTCTCCGAACTGCACCTACGTATTATTCTCTGCACAGATCTTTAACTTTAACAGCTATTCATTAGTTCAAGAGACCTTTGCTTTTTTTATATGAATCACAGCTTAGTGGGTACAGAGAAAGGTATTCATTCTCCACAGCTGCCGCTTTACGGGAACAATCCTTTTTCTGTTTTGTTTTCTTAAATTACACTCTGACCTTTTTGAAAATGGAACAGACGTTTCCAAAGTTTTACTGGATTATTTTCTGAAAAGCTGTGACCCTGTTTGGGCTTCTTGGTTTCTAAAGTGGTTCTTATTAAAACAGGTAGATCCTCCCACGTTAAAAGGGAGACTAGCTATACTTAAGCACTGCGAAAATGCTACCTTCAAGGGAAGGAACGATAAAACCCACCTGGATGCCATCAAGTTGGGCCAGAGGAGTCCAGGAGGGGGTTTTTATTCCATAGGAGAGTGACAGTGGCAGTTGGTGACACCCCCTCTCACACACTCATGTACAGAATGTCCTTTGGCTGTGACTGTAAGCACAGGAGTGAGGGTCCTTGCATAGCAGAGTGGTCTTAGGGTGCAGTGGAAGGAATATTATCATCAAACACCAACGTGGGGGACACAGATATGTAAAGAAAGAGCAGAGATCAGTGTAGACACTGAATTCTCTGGGTAAGAAGCAGCAGGAGGCGAAGTCACTCAAGTCACACGACAGTCCTTTCCCTGGGCACAGCGGGTTAACTAGGGACAAACGGCACACAGGGGACGCTTCGTCTAAAAGAAACGTCACACGCCATCTCACCAGGCCCTTGGACTTAGACTTGGCACCTAAGTCGGCGGCTGCCCACGGGGCTCCGGTGACGGGCTTCGGAGAGGCCCTGCGTGAGAAAGTTGTGGGTACGGGAAGAAAAGACAGAGAGGAACGAATCTTTGGGTGACATTTAATGTGCAAACGTACATTGGCTTTGCAACTCAGCAGCCACGTGACATGACAGCTTGTGGGTTATCTGTCCTTCCTGGGCCTGCTCTTCCTCTCCCTGCTTCTGAATATTGGGGTATAATTCGGCTCATTGGTGCCTGGGTACGTGGTTTTTAACAGAATTCATCCTCTTAAATAGGAGAATATGTATAAATGTGAAAAGGTAAAGGGTGATCATGAAAGGCTTTTCTTTCTTTCTTTCTTTTTTTTGAGACAAGAGTCTCACTCTGTTGCCCAGGCTAGAGTGAGTGCCGTGGCATCAGCCTAGCTCACAGCAACCTCAAACTCCTGGGTTCAAGCAATCCTTCTGCCTCAGCCTCCCAAGTAGCTGGGACTATAGGCATGCGCCACCATGCCCGGCTAATTTTTTCCTATATATATTAGTTGGCCAATTAATTTATTTCTATTTATAGTAGAGATGAGGTCTCGCTCTTGCTCAGGCTGGTTTCGAATCTCTGACCTCGAGCAATCCACCCACCTTGGCCTTCCAGAGTGCTAGGATTACAGGCGTGAGCCACCACACCCCGCCTGTAAGGCTTTTCTACCTTTCGGAGGGTTGCTGCTGGTTTTGTGGCCGGTGTTAGAAGATTCGTGAATGGGAAGTTGAGTTGCACATTTTTTTTTCCCTTTTGCAAAAGTCAAGAGCTCCAAATTGTTGACGTTTCCTGTGATGAAAAGTGGTTGTCGGATTGTGCCACCTCGCAGTAATAAATGGACTTAATCTATCCTTTTTGGTAAATGTGACTTAGCAGCGGGGAGAAAAAAAAATAACAGCTTTTTGAAAGAATCTCATGCTATGGAGAGAGCATTTGAGAAATAAATCTTGGGAAATGTTTCCATCATTATGTGACTTTTTTTTTTTTCTGAGGAAAATGGTTTAAGTGAATCACTTGTAGAGACTTTCATAATTTCATACTTAAAAACTTGGAAACAAACTTCTAGCCAGGTGGAAAATTTTAAGCCAAAGGTGCTCCAGAGGTTTTGAGCCCATTTGTAAAAAATATAAAAATGCGGTACCTTCCGATTAGTAAATAACAACCATTGGTCAAGAGGGAAGTTTATTAGCTGTATTTCAACAAACTTTGGTATGTTGGGTGAAGGGACAGAAAACCGAAGATTTTGGGTGCAACCAAAGACCTCCTCCATCTGGGTTACAAAAGCCACTAAATCCACGTGGGGAAACAGGTTGAATTCAGACACACACCTAAAGTGAAATAAATTCCTAAATCACAAAGTGTTTCACCAGAATTTTCAAGAGTAATGATATATATTCAATCATATTACTCTCCCTGAAATATTAGTGATAATTGCTTTTAGTAAGAGCACAATTCTACACCTTCAACATTATTAAAATTTTACCTTGCTAATTTCCTTTTCTCTTTAAGATTTCCAAATTTCCATTCTCTTTTCTGGGTTATTCCCTTAGTTATTAGCAACCAAATCATAATTTTCTCTTGGGCTGTGTCCATGCTAAAATTTATCCCATTTATTTCTGTCTTTTAAATGATGGTATATTCTATTTACACGATTTTCACCTTATTCTTTTTCATGGTTACTTAATCATATTTCACTGCTGCCTGCTTTTGTTTTATAATTTCTTGCTATTTTTTTTTTAGGGATGCTATTTCCTCCTAAACATGCTTGCTTTGAATTTCCACAGATTGAAATCTATTTGGAGAAAATTCGTGGTATGACTGTTAATGTTATTCTTCAAGCATTGGGTTTCTTCATTGAGTATAGAATTTTTGGGTTTGCACACTCATTTTCAAAGGCACTTTGTGCTTGCTTTGGTTTGTGTTTCCTTTTCTCTTGCTTTCTGCCTGGCGGTTGTCTAGTTTTACCTGTTTAAAGTTTCCTCCACGTGGCTGCCATTGCCCCTGCTTAAAACTGTACTTTATAATGCTAATTAAAGACGTTGATATTAGAGACATTTCGGAGCCAGGCTGGAAGCGAGCAAAGGCAGCAGCATTTAGGCTCCTTTCCTTGCCTAAGAATGTGTCTTTGTCTTTCTCTTCCCTGAGCTCCCAGTCTCCCCTAGAGCCATTGCTCCGGGTTGGGGACAACAGCTGCCCATGTCAGTTCCAGGAATGAGAAGTCTTCCCCTTTTATACCATGGGGACAACTTCAAAGCCTTGGCTTTAGACTGAGTTTGGCTGTGGTCCTCTCTCCAGACCAAGGGTGACATTTTGAGGTACCCTTTACTCTGAAGGCGCGGAGTTCCCTGCTTGGTTAGGTCTCGGGGCTTAAAACCTTCGACTTCAGTCCTGCTCACTGCTTCGTGCTTCTATTCCTTCTCCAGTTCACAGAGAAGTTCATCTTGTATCTAAGCCTATTTGCGCCTTTCTCAATTTGCACCATTTCCATCGTACCTGTCAATGCCGTGTTTGGGGGCGGGTGCATGTCCTATCGTGGCCTTGCTGTGCCGTGGTCGTACCCTGCAGTCACTCAGTGCAGAATGCCACATGGCCTGTCCCTCGCTGCCCACTGAACAAAACACCTCCTCCTCGGCTTAGAATCTGGAGCACTTCGGACTATAAGCTCAGCGCAACTTTCCCAAGGTTATCGAACTCTGGCACGGATATTTTCAGCCTGCAGATTGGACCATGTGTTGTTCTTGAAAACTGTGCATCATTCTGAATTGGTGGACACAGATATTTCCTCCCAGAAGAGCCTTCTGTCCACGATATTCATTGCTGTCGGCCAGACCCCTCCCTGCAAGGCCTTTCTTGGGGTTTCTCTCGTCCATTGACGTCAGACTTGGCCGTGGGACCTGCTTTGGCCAGTGAAAGATGAGTGTATAAAGCAGAAGCTTCTAGACTCAGCCCAGGGCTCCCCGATGCATATTTTCTCTTTGTCATAAGAACAGCACGTCTCAGCTGTGTCTGGCATGGAGAAAACATAGACAAGAGCCAGGGCTGACCCACAGCTGACAGATAACAAGAGAGAAACCTTTGCGATTGCAGGTCACCGAGATTTGGGGGGCTTCTTTGTTATCAAAGTCCAACTCAACACAGGACGACTGACAAACTCTCCCACCAAGATGATGGAACAGAAAGAACATGAGTTTTTAAATCAGACAGACCCACGTTCAAATATATATATTTTTTTCATCAATAGTATTTTTGTAAAATAAAATTCGTTCACCTTCACACATCTCAGCGTCTACAGATGTAAAACAAGGATCACCGTGTCCGCCTTGCAGGACTATTACGGGGATGGCAATTGTGTAGGTGGAATTCCTACCTGCTGTAGGAGAAAAGGCCCTTTGATTATGGTAGCTCTAATTATTATTATTGCTAATGTGACATTGCTGTTGTTGAAATACCACCTGTTTCCCCAAAGACATGCTACTAATTGTGTCATAAAGATTTGTTTCCCTCTATATGGCAAACAGAACAAATCAAAACTCCCAGGAAACTGCAGAGTTCCTCCCAAAGAAAATTCTAGACTTTTCCAGGTCGATGCACATTGCTGCCCTCTACAGGTACCAGGTGAGGAGACCGCCCCCCAGTAGAGATGAGAGAAGCAATAGATTTCTGCGGGAAGCAGCTGTTGCTACATGGGTAGGGGAAGCTGTTATAAATTGAACAGCCCCTATTTAAAAGCTACTATTTATCGGGTGCTGGTCACACGTAGCAGGTGCAATGCAGAACTTACTGCATCTTCACGACGACTTTATGAGTCAGGGTCTCTCCCATGGACTAGTTTTACAGTTCAGAAAAGGTGGGTGCAGCACTGTTAAGTCTCTTCCCCAGGGAGGTGCAACTATTATGGGGTAGAGCCTGGACTCACACTCACAGGCATGCTCGCGTGTTTGCAAAATCCGCTAGAGAGGTATTGCCAACCAAAAATCAGAAACAAGAAGTTGTCTGCTCCCACCTTGTTCTTTGTGAGTAAATAACTCTCCTGAAAGCCAGTGGGGAGTCTGCGCTTTTTCAGAAACAAAGAAAAACCATTTTCCTTGGTCCTCACGGAAAAGGATGACGGTACACCGGACTCTTTCTTGGCACAGGTTAACAAGCGTGTTTATAAGATGCTGTCTTCTCTCGTGGCCAGCGTGGCCGCTCCTGTAATTATGTTGAAAGGGACATAAATAATCGTGCTTACGTAGCGGTTTCAGGAGCTCTGAGTGAGCAGGAGATCAGGGTGCCCCTTGGCCGTTCTGTTACCATAATGATTCCAGCGCTTATGAAAGAGACTAATGACGGAAATTGCTATCAACATTTGCAGCGAAAAGACTGCGAGTTGGAAATTGGATTTTCCTCTCCTCTTGCTAATGAGCTCTTTTCTCAAGGAGCCGATGCCCGGCGTGGAGAGGGAGGTCGGTCATTCCTTTCCTGTGTTTTACACCCGCTAATGCCCGTCCTGAAGTTCCAGCAACTCCTGCGTGCCAGGGGAAGTTATACGCAGCCATAAAAATATCCGTCAGGGGAAGTGGCTGGGCTGGGCGCACCGTGGCAACTTAAGAAGTGGAATCTTTAATTGGACAAATTACAAAGTGTTTTCAAGTGGGCGTATGTATGTCAGCTTGTTCCCCCACGGCAGCTACCATGGCCAGGAAAAAAGAATTCTTTCTGTTTGTTTGTTTTGTGGCCTTGAGACGCAGTCCCATGGTCAATGTCAGATGGTTCTAGAAGAGTTGCTTCTCAAGGTAGCCCTCCTGTTGCCTTTTCTTTAGGTTCCCATGGCAATGCGTTGGGGCCCCAGTTTGGATACAGGGGATTCTTGCTCAATAACGAACGCAATTCTACTTGGAAAAGGCTCTTGGTATACAGGAACAAAATACGAGTGTAGCTAGAGCCGCATTCAGAATTCGCTCCTGCACTTTTTGAAAATGTTTCTTGAGGTTTAAATGGAGGCTTTGGGGCTGAGTCATGAATCATCAGAGCATTTCAACATGCTGATTCCTTGAAACTACCGTGTTTCCCCGAAAATAAGACCTCCCCATAAAATAAGCCCTACCAGGATTTCTAAGCATGTGCGCAATAGAAGCCCCACCCCGAAAATAAGCCCTAGTGACAGGCGTGGCTACGCAGCACATCTGCACAACCCATGCATGTCGTCGCAGAGCGGGAAAGAAGACGAGCAGGCCTTCTCATCTGCCCCAGGAGAGCTCTAGTGCTCCACATAAGAGATCGGGGCTGATGGTTCTAAAGGAAATAGAGTCTCAAGAAATCCAGGGTGGAATTTGGGGTTTGGAGAGTGATGATGATGTTCCAGAAGAAGACGACCTAACTATATTTGAATCAATGTAGATGGTTGTACCATACTTAAAAAAAAAAAAAAAAAAAAAAAACCACATCCCCTGAAAATAAGCCCTAGGGTGTCTTCTTGAGGAAAAATAAATAGAAGACCCTGTCTTATTTTCGGGGAAACACGGTATAATAACAAGGTGTGGGATGAGAGTTTGGTGAGTCTTCTTGGTCCATCTACCCCAACTCTCCTCCTTGAGGCTCCTGGGTAATCTACCCCACCCTTTCAGCCTGGCAGTTTTGGTGATAGGCGATAAGGTGTATCCTGGTGACAACTTTGATAAAGTTCCTAACCAGAAATTTTCCAAACTCAACACATAGATGAACGCAGGCTCGGTTTTCTGAAATGATACTATCTGATAATCCAGGTATTGCAAATGATAGTGGAAAGTGGCGATTTTCACAACAGCCATCTGGGGCTGGGGGCAGGGAGCCTAAAACAAGAAGAATTTCAGAGCCGTTTTGAAGGGACTTCCACAATTGGTGTCTAGCTAAATCAGTGTGGATTCCTGGCTAAAACTTCTTGACTTTGCTAGATTAATTTATCACATTCTGTATGTAGGTCCATCCAGTGAGTGAGGCAGCTCTCATGAGGCATTCCAGCACTTATGGCCAAATCCACCTCTAATTCCTCACGCTGGTTTTCAATTTTAAATGTGCTAATATAGTCTACACGGAGTTGGCCTTGGAGAAATAAAAGAACGCTGCCTATTTTAAGAAATGAAATTACGTTTTCTAGCGGAGGTAAATTATTCAGCAGCGACTAGGCTAACTGCTGGGCTGAGCGGGTGACAGCCCCGACATGCCAGGTGTTATTATTGTCTCCAATTTTCCACGTAAGGAGGCTGAGATTCAGAAAGGCTGATTTACCTCCTCGAGGTTTGGAGAGCTCGAAAAGGCAAACCCAGTCTGCCCCGCTGCAAAATCCGCATGTCTTCCTGCGTAGACACGTACTGCCGTGTGCCTCAGAGAAAGGTTTAAAGTTAGGGGGAAAAACAGTAGACAGAAATCACCCCTAGTTCCAGCATGGATCAGCAATATGTTGGTCTATTTGCTTCCATATGTCGCTGCTGCACACATATTTTCTGTGCCTTCGCTGCGGGTGCTTTGCTCTCCGTGCAGGTAACTCGTGGGCTGCACGTGCCTGAAGTCAGGTGGAGGGAAGAGAGGTGCCCGAGAGGTGGCCCAAGAATGTTTCCCTGAAGCCTGATAAAACTTCACGTGGCTCGAGAACGACAGCAGCAAAATAATCCGAATAGGCAGTAAAGGATAAATGCAAACTGGAGTTTGTTTAAAGGATGTGGTGGTCAACTCCTAATTCTTATCTTTTCTGAATTACTTTAAACCTACTTTCTCTCTTTTTTTTTTGAGACAGAGTCTCACTGTGTTGCCTGGGCTAGAGTGCCGTGGCGTCAGCCTCGCTCACAGCAACCTCCAACTCCTGCGCTTAAGCCATCCTTCTTCCTCAGCCTCTCGAGTAGCTGGGACTACAGGCATGCGCCGCCATGCCCAGCTGATTTTTTCTATATATTTTTAGTTGGCTAATTAAGTTCTTTCTATTTTTAGTAGAGATGGGGTCTCACTCTTGCTCAGGCTGGTTTAGAACTACTGACCTCGAGCGATCTGCCTGCCTCGGTCTCCCAGAGTGCTAGGATTACAGGCGTGAGCCACCGCGCCCGGCCTGAACCTATTTTCTTAAGTTCATCAAATATTAAAAATTCTGGGGTTAATGACCCTTTGGGAACCTAGAATACAAAATCCCTTTGTAAGACAAATTTTTTAGCAATAAATGCAAATAGGCATAATTAGGCTTAATTTATGTTTGTATTTGTTATTTGTTACATGTTAGTATTTGTTATTCCTCTTTTTTGGGGGGGTACAGATTTATTGAGGCATAATTGATACACAGAAAACCGCAGGTATTTAATGTGCATGCTTTGATGAGTAGGGTGCACGCATATACCTGTGATACCATCACCACGGTCACGGTAATAAACACACCCAGGCTCCAAGATGACACAGGTGATAGAGATTCCTGCTGGTGTGGAATTCTAATCTATAGGACATCAGTTCCTAAATATGGGGCTCTGAGGCTCTGGCAGCTCATAAGCAACCACCACTGGCCTGGAGCAAAACACAGAAAAGGAAATAAGAGGCGTTTCATAAAGCTAAGCCCATCCAATTTAAGGAAAATTGTTCTTTATTCTCAAATATATTCTCCTGTCCCATTAGATGGTAAGGTTTTAATTTGCAAGGGCTTTACTCGACCAAAACATAAAGCGGCCAACCCCACGACAATACTCCAGATCTAAGCTTTCAGTCTTAGACGAGATGAGGTCCAGGAAGCCCTGCCCGTGGCTGTCTGCAGAGGGGTGGCCAGTGGCAGGTGGGATGGCCACCCCAACCACGACAGCGGAGACAGAGCTCACACCGCAGAGTGCTAGCTTTGCTGGATGCTATTCTTCTCATCTCTGCAAAAGGCCCCTGAGGTGGCCGCTCGTGAGCTTGCTCGTTTTCCAACAGAGGAAACTGAAGCGTAGAGATCTCCAGAAGCCTGAAGTTCCAGTGCTCTTGGGACAATTCTCTGACCTACTTTAATTCCGAATCTCATTCCACAGCCGATGGCCGGAACTGGGTGGATAGCATTGAGCCCTGGAGGAATGTCCTCCTCGTCCCAGTCACCACCACCTGGCTCTCCTCTCAGAAGCTTCCAGTGATGGCTGGCGCTTGCTATGATTTCCTAAGTATGCCCCTTAGTCCGTTTTCCTTCCACTCGATTCAGGCTATATACCTATTCTTTGGAAGTCACCCTTTCTGTCGCCTGTGTGCTAACGCCCAAGCCACACGGTCTGCAGGAAGACTCATTGGGCTTTGTTCCCACTGTGCTGCCGTTCAGAAACGGGCTCCTTCTTCCATTCCCTTCTCCACCCTGGTTACTTATTGCAAGTAGATTCCCCAGTGTGGAAATCGGTTTCCATATTTATTTAGAACTCGACGCTTTATTATTGTGTTCGGAAAGTTGCAAAGTGTATTTTTCCTTCCACCTCAACGAAATGAAATCCTCCACCCCCTCCCCCACCAAACACACATTTAGAAAAGAAAAAAAAAACTTGAAATATTTGTAGAATAACATTAAACCTCAGCAAACACTTTGTCTATAAATCCGTATGTCATGGGAATTTTTTTTTTCTCTTGACAGACGGTTGCCGGCGTATTTATAGCGCATGAGAATCGGGGCTGGCTCGCTTGGGAGGCGGTGGCATTCTTGTTCTCTGCAAAATGCAGTTGAGGGTCTGCTATGTCTCCAAACACTATCGGGTAGCCTCGAATTCTTGTCGTGTTGGGCCGCCCCTTCTAGAATGATTGTAGTAGCAATGTGCATTATTATTTTCTTCAAAATGAATCTCTGACTCTAGTTCTACTCCTGGGATTTTTGTCTCTGTCCTGCGTTAAGCAGCTGACACAAACGAGATGCAAATCCGTGCAGAAGACGTTGACCCCACTAGTTAAATTTAAGGCATTGACGGCGGCGTTCAGTGCAAGGCTGTGTCTCGGGCTATATATTTTCATGAGATTGTGAGTGATTCACTTGCTCTTAAATCCCGGCCGTTCCCCATTCTTTTCGGGGGGGGGGGGATAGTTCGAAATGAATGAACGTTATGACAACCATATGTTCTGAATTGTTTGAGCAGTGTTCATTTGAAATGCTTTGTGCCACCGTCCCCAAACGTATCCTGAAATTCAGATGGCATTTGTTCCGATTTGGAGAGCTGAAAATACAGAAACCATAGTCAATAACCAAGAAAAGCATGTGCTGTTTCCCACGAGGAGAGAGGAATTTCGGGTTGAAGACGGTTCTGTTCTTGTCTCTGCCCCTTGACTGGTTATCTAAAGTATAATCCCCCAACCCTGATTGAGGATTTATGGGTGTCCATAATTGTGCTAGGCACTCTGTGTTTATCTCTTTTGATTCTTACTACGCCCCTGGGACATGGTTACCGTCATTTCTCACGCTTTGCAGATGAGAACGTGCAGCTGGAGATGTTCAGTCCCTCACCCAAGGTTGGGCAGCTAAACAGCCATTAAACCTTGAGACGAATATCAGAGCCCTCGATCCTAACTGATCTGCCCAACTGCATTTCTATAAGAATCTGGGTATTTATTTATTTATTTATTTTGAGACAGAGTCTCGCTTTGTTGCCCAGGCTAGAGTGAGTGCCGTGGCGTCAGCCTAGCTCACAGCAACCTCAATCTCCTGGGCTCAAGCGATCCTCCTGCCTCAGCCTCCCAAGTAGCTGGGACTACAGGCATGTGCCATCATGCCCGGCTAATTTTTTCTCTATATATTAGTTGGCCAATTAATTTCTTTTCTATTTATAGTAGAGACAGGGTCTCTCCACTCTTGCTCAGGCTGGTTTTGAACTCCTGACCTTGAGTGATCCGCCTGCCTCGGCCTCCCAGAGTGCTAGGATTACAGGTGTGAGCCACCCCGCCCGGCAGATGCTGGGTTTTACATTCAGCTTTGCCGCCGGGGGCAAGTTTCCCAAAGGATCTTGTCGCAAGAACAGAGGTCATTCTATGCCTATTTGGGACGCTGCCTTCATGGCTGAGAATGCCTGTACCCTGAAGGACTCCCTTGTGTGCGGAAGTTAACCGAGAACCCGAATCACTCTGTGGGGCATGGAGAGAGAGGATGGGGGACCTCAAAGGAACCTCAGCCAGTAACTCAAACAACCCCATGTTTTCCAAATAAAGAAACTGAGTCCAGATATTACAAATCATTTGTCCGCAGCTAGAAAAGGCACCGTCTGTGGCAGGGAGAGATCTGGACTTCGGATCATCTAACTTCCAGGCCAGTAGCAACACTCCCTACGCTCTCCCCACCCACCACCGCAGAACTGAGCATCACTTGGAGGATTCATTCATTCATTCATTCATTCATTCATTTCTATTTTATAATCTGTCGACCGACCCAAGCCAGAAAACCTAGAAAACTTTGACTCTCTGTTCTCCATCACCCCACATGTCCTGTCACTGCATATTGACGATTCCGCCTCCTAAACATCTCCCCGACCGATCCCCGCCTGTCATCCCTGACGTGATCTAATTTCAGACTCTAATTACCTCCTAACCAGCCTAGAAATCGCCTCCTGTGAAGATGACATGTCTCCAATGATGCGACAAAATGAATGCAGCCAGAGAGGCTACTCTGTGCTGCTAGACGCCGGGGCCGGTCGCTGGGGCCCCTCGGCGAGCAGGTCCCCGCCGAAGGGGCTTGTGGTCCGCCGGGCAGACAGGTGCTTTCAATGCAGCGAGACGGGCAGCTCTTTGGAGGCAAACGCCGGGGAGGCCCCAGGAGGAAGCCCTGACCACGTCGGATGGTCAGAGAGGGCTTCCTGGAGAGGGAGGTGTCCCCGAGTTGTGGGTGACAAGCGGAACCGAGCAAGTCGGGGGCAGGCAGGGGACAAAGAAGGTTCCAGAAGAGAGAAGCAGCTGGCAGGAAGGCCAGGAAGTCGGAGAAACAGCAGCAGGTAAAACTGCCGGGAAGAGCGTGGGTTGCAGCTGGGGACAGGTGAGCAGGGGTCGGTCACACCTGGACGGGTTCTTGTTCCAGGTTCCTCTATGGGAAAGAGCGTTCAGTCCTCTTATCCTAAGACAGATGCCGATGTCAAAACCAGAGCTCCGGAGACTCTGGTGGGGAAAGAGCACATGCCGGGGGGCCGCCGAGAGCGTGCGTCCTGACTTCCCGGCGATTTTGGGGACCAGTGGGCTGGGGAGAATTAGCGGCGGTTTGACCCCGTGGGAACGCGCTGCGTCGTTCATGGGTTTGCTCCGCTGGCTGTCGCCGGCGGTCCGTGATGAAGAGATGCGCGTGGGCATACTTGAGCAAAATTGCTTTTATATTAAAGGAACACTCAAAGGTAACTTTTTACGGAGCCCAGCTCAAGAGACGCTGCTGTGATAAACACGTGCCGGTGTGTTTCAGACCTTGGGTCCTCTCGTGGTTCACTCGGGTGCCGTCATGTGGCGCCACAGGCCAGGGGGACTTCAATAACAGAGGTGTGTCGTCTCGCCGTTCCGGAGGCTGGAAGTCTAAGGTCAAGGTGTTAGTGGGGTGACTTGCTTCTCCAGGACCTGAGGGCGAATCGGTTCCATGCGTCCCCCTGTTCCATGCGTTCCATGCGCTGGTTTGCTGGCAACGCTTGGCGCTTCTTGGTTGCAGGTGCACCGCCTAGATCTCTGCCTTCGTGTTCATGTGGCGTTCTCTTTGTGTGTGTGTGTGTGTGTCTCCAAATTTCCCCTTTTTATAGGGACACCAGTCCTATTGGGTTAGGGCACCCCATGCAATGGTGACGGCGAGAGCTGGGATGGGAATAGCATGGGAAACTCCAAAGGGAACATTTAGGGGTGCTGTAGGCTGGTGGTCTTCAAACTTTTAACAGTTTAGATCGGAACAAAAATATACCTGAAATTCCAACACGGGTCACGGTGGAGTGCTTCTGGCTGGAGCTGGGTGTGGGTGTGATGGGGGAGGAAGTGGCTAGAGTTTTATCTGTTCAGCATCTCTCCCCCCACCCCCCTCCCACACCCCCAAGGCAGCCTCGAAGGACCTCTGTGGAAAGGAGTACTTGAGTGAAGTTTTCTTGCGCCCTGAAAAATTCATCCAAGACCTGGTTCTTTGGGAAATAGGTGGCAAAGTCAGGCCAGAAAACTCTTGAAAATGGGCGACTTAGTTAAATTTGATTTCAACACATGCAGAATGAGGGTCAACCACATGTGCTAGGAACACAGAAGAGGCCGGCTCTGTCTCCAAAGCATCTCACGCTTCTTTAGATAGTGGTGCCACTTAAAACGTCTCTGGAACCCTCTTGTGGTTTGAAGTACCTGGTCACTCCTTAGGGCCTTGGTGGATGGTGGTGACATTGTCTTCCTCGGCTTCCCATGTGGAGAGGGGAAAACCTCTGAGGGCCACGTTCTACCCCGGTCCACCCAGTGGTGCCATCTTGCAGACCAAGAGGACATGGAAGAGCCATGGTGCCTGGCCCTTCCAAAGTCACAGGACTTGTGTATTCGCAAACACAGGCACGTAATGACTCTTTAACGGCATTATTCAATATACGGCATCATCTTCCTCTGCACATCAGTCTTTATATTAAAAAGGCCATTTTGTTTTTTAATGGGAAATTCTGGGGGGGGGGGATCAGAGCTTCTGCTTGTGTTTTAAAGCTTGAAATGGGATTTTTTTTTTCCCCTTCACTTTCATTATCTGCCTTCTCTGGAACCTTATTTGTTTCTTTCTGCTTATGCAGTTTTGTTATAACAACTGGCAACAAAATGAAAACAGAGCCTACAGGAATCTGCTGGCCAGATTCCCATGGAAATATGAGTCAGACACTGAGACAGTATCAGGGAAACCGTGGTTACCAAAGCTGTTACTTGTAACTTTCATGTTGAAAGACACACTTTCCTTCTATGTATCTTTATATGTATATATTTAATAATACATAAATAAAATAATATAAATAAATAATATAATAAAATAATACATAAATTAAATAATAAATTTAATTGATTTCCCCAATATGTCGCTTTTCCTCCTACCTCACTACTTTGACACCCACCCACCTGTGGAATTTTAGGAATAGGAGGAAAAATAAAAACCAGCACTTCCTCTCGGATCTTGGTAATATTACTAAAAACCGACATTTACTGTGTGCCATGCTGTGAGCTCCACACACATTTCTTAAGAGATTATCTCGATCTCCCAATTTTACTTCTTTTATTTTCTTTTGCTTTATTATGAAATAAAAATCTCCTCCTCTTCCCTGACACCTTTTTCCTTTACTCCTTAGCACATTTCATATTTCCGTTAGTCATGGGTTGTAAACCAAAAGTGAGAACTATGTCCCATATTTTTTTTTCCCTAAAACTCTGAGCAACACCATTCGCCGAAACATCACAGTTCTAGAAACATCGAGGTCCAATTCCACTGGAAAATACCCGTCTGGCCCCATCAAATTAAAAGAGGTTTGGATATAATTTGTTCCAACTCTGCCTGATGGGTTGCTTGTTCATTCCTTGCCTGACACTGAAAATTTGTGGTTAGCCTGAAAATGAGCATTTCAGTCTAACTTCTAGTGGCTGCGTCTTGGGTGGATTTTTTTTTTTTTTTTTGAGGCTTTGAGATCTGTTGCTCATCATTAATTGTCAAGATCAGCCGATGATGTAAAGCCCCCCGAGCTATTATGGGAAGGGCAGAGGGAGCAAAGCAGGCTCAGTCATTGCTACCCCTGTATGGGGCGAATCCATTTGTAAAGGATGGTGAGGAAGGCTGGAGCTGACACTATGAATTCAGTAAGAAAATCTCTCTGTGCAGCTCCCTTTCAGATTGAACCTGCACCACGGGACTCAGACAGGCTTGAAATACTTGTTAGCAACTGTCCAGAGGCACGGGTTGGGCCGGTGGTGGTGAGGAGCGGAACAGGCTTTGCAGACATTATCTCATCCTGCCATAGGTGTGCCAGGCTTCATTTCCACTCGTCAAGGCAATGAGCACGGCGTACGTGGGCCAAGTGACCCATTCTAGGACGCTGACCTCGAGTCTCCCGTAACAAAGCCCTGTCAAGAATCGAGCTGATTATTCTCCGAGTAATTCCGGTGAAGCAGTTTTGCTCTACGTGTATTATCTTGGGGGTTTGAAACTCAAGTCTTTGCTTTTCTTTGCTAACAGGTCCACACTGAGTTAGTAGTGGGTCTGTGAATGAGGGCTTCCCTGGACATTAGGAGAATTTAAGAGAGCCAGAGGGCCCCCCGGGTATGATTGCATTGTGTCCTTGTGAAACAAACAAGCAAAACCCATAATATTCTGTAGTTTAAATTCCTCTACACCTAAAGCTACTAGTGGCTAAAATTTACGGAGTGTTTTCTATGCTCGTACTGATTAAGTGTTTTCTATGCTCGTACTTTCTTCACTTATGCTAAGAAAATACGTTGACATTGGCTTATACGAAACAAAGCACAGTGGTCCCTTGGTATCTGGGGGGGGGACATGTCCCCCCAGGATCCCCTCGGATACCAAGATCTGTGGATGGCCAAGTTCCTGACACCAAAGAGCATAGTATCTGCATGTAACCTACATACATGTCCTCCCTTGTACGTTAAGTCATCTCTAGTGATACCTCAATTAAGTCTATGTATTAATAAATAATTGTTGGCCGGGCTCGGTGGCTCACGCCTGTAATCCTAGCACTCTGGGAGGCCGAGGCGGGCAGATTGCTCGAGGTCAGGAGTTCGAAACCAGCCTGAGCAAGAGCGAGACCCCGTCTCTACTATAAATAGAAAGAAATTAATTGGCCAACTAATATATATAGAAAAAATTAGCCGGGCATGGTGGTGCATGCCTGTAGTCCCAGCTACTCGGGAGGCTGAGGCAGGAGGATCGCTTGAGCCCAGGAGTTGGAGGTTGCTGTGAGCTAGGCTGACGCCACGGCACTCACTCTAGCCTGGGCAACAGAGTGAGACTCTGTCTCAAAATAATGATAATAATAATAATAATAAAAAGTAGTTGTTATACTGTATTGTTTGGGGTGTGTACATGTTCGGTAAAGATGCAATTTTTTCCAAATATTTTCAATCTGGGGTTGATTAAATCCACAGGTGTGGAACCCACGGATTCGGGGAACCAACTGTGACAGCAACTGGGAACCGGGTCATCTTTTCTGCCTCCATTGTGCTGGTGGTTTTGCCCGATAGACCTTCCCCATCCCCATGTGCTGAGATCCTACCCTTCCTTCAAGGCTCGTCCTGGGGCAGTTCACTCCAGGAAAATCTTCTCAAGTGACTTCACTCTCTGCTGAATTCCCACACCACCTTATACCTCGTATGGTGCAATATCAACCCCTGTGTTTGTCCTGCGTATCCTTCTAGGATGGAAGCTTCCAGATGATAGCGTCCATGCATTTTTTATTTATGTTTTTTATTTCTCGACAGACTAGAGTCATGGATGAATTAGGTCCTCATTACCTGTCTGTTGCCTTAGTCCAACCTCAGAGTTAGAAGGAACCACATAGCCCAGCTTGGATGGTGCCTTCCTCATTTCCCCAAGCCCTGCAGCGGCATCCAGATGTACCGTGTTTCTCCGAAAGTAAGACAGGGTCTTATATTTATTTTTCCTAGAGAAGACACCCTAGGGCTTATTTTCAGGGGATGTGTTATTTTTTTTAAGTACGGTACAACCATCTCCATTTATTCAAATAGAGTTAAGTCGTCGTCTTCTGGAACATCATCATAACTCTCCAAACCCCGAATTCCGTCCTGAATTTCTTGTGACTCTATTTCCTTTAGAACTATCGGCCCCCATCTCTCATGTCGAGCAACAGAGCTCTCTCGGGGCAGTTGAGAAGGGCTGCTCGTCTTCTTTCCCGCTCCACGACGACATGCATGGGTTGTGCAGATGCGCTGAGCAGCCACGCCCGTCACTAGGTCTTATTTTCGGGGTGGGGCTTCTATTGCACAAGTGCTTAGAAATCCTTCTGGGGCTTATTTTATGAGTAGGTCTTATATTTGGGGAAACACGGTAGTCGCGTGATTAGCTCTTGCTCGTGGCTGTGCACAGAGCTGATGTGGTCCAGGATCTTTAAAAAGCACTTGCACTTGCAGTACATCATCCTCGTAATTTAAAATGCAAGAGGCTGACAACAATGTGGGCTTTGGAGTAACTGAGTTTACAGTAGCCAGAGGTTTTATGAAAAACCGTAGAGCACGCAGCTGGCCAGAGAAAGACAGCTTTCTCTGTCTTGAGAGAACAATGACTATGATGATGCTCAACGCTGTTTGGATTGTCAAGGTATTTTTAGTCAACTCTGTTGATGATGCCGATGATTAAAACAACACTCTGCAGCTCATAAGGAAATGCACACAGCAGAGTGATTATTGTGAAGGGACATGAACGTCTCCACTTACTTCCTTTCCACTGGCCAGCGGCAGAGGACTGCAAAGCTAGTGGCCAGTGTGACAACATGCAAAAGCCTGGGGTCCTGAGTCACCACATGGAACAAAGGACAAGCTGACCGGGAACAGCAGCAACAGGCCATTGCGAGAGCAAGAAAGAAACCTCTATTGGGGCCGGGCGCGGTGGCTCAAGCCTGTAATCCTAGCTCTCTAGGAGGCCGAGGTGGGCAGATCGTTTGAGCTCGGGAGTTCAAGACCAGCCTGAGCAAGAGCGAGACCCCATCTCTACTATAAATAGAAAGAAATTAATTGGCCAACTAATATATATGGAAAAAATTAGCCAGGCATGGTGGCGCATGCCTGTAGTCCCAGCTACTCGGGAGGCTGAGGCAGCAGGATTGCTTGAGCCCAGGAGTTTGAGGTTGCTGTGAGCTAGGCTGACGCCACGGCACTCACTCTAGCCTGGGCAA
>VSMD01054583.1:0-64799 GCA_008750895.1 Mirza zaza | reverse complement strand
TACAACAGCCCTCTTGCAACATTAGACGGTGGAGAGGCAATTCTCTATGGTGTATCTATTCTTCTTGTGAAAGTTTTTGTTCCAGATTATCTTTTGAAGGATGATTGTGTGGCAAATGGTCTTAAAATATGGAAATAGTGTTTTTCTTAGGGCTGAAGGCATATATATTTTCTGAGTAGGTAATAAAGAATGGCTCCCTCCAGTGCAAAAGGTGGGCAGATTTGCTAACAGCCCCCCTTATAAAATAGGAGATTTCCTGGCTTGGGATTTCTCAGCCGTGTCACAAACCGAGTGGGTGCAGCACCCAGAGCTGTGTGCCTGGCCCCGTGGGACAGGCTGGGCCAGGAGAGCCAATGCAAATGTCTGGCCCAGGAATCTCACGTCTTCTGTTAGCATTCATGAAGCTGTGGCAGGTTAACTACTTATTTTACAAGCTTAGTAAATCTCAGACCCTTCACAGTTCTTGACAAAGACAAGTTTAAATGCAAAAGCCAACTTCCTGCAAAAGATAGGAACTTCCTGCCAAGCCACTGTACCAAAATCAGAATATCCGCCTCCAGATTCTTACTACATGATTTTTAAAAAGAACCAACCAACCTAACAAACAGAAAGCCCACGATTATTCAGACATCTGTTAATTAAGTATTTATTGAAGACTACCACTATTCTTGGCAATGGGAATGAATATAGCTGCACAAAAGTCTGATTGAGACATTTCCTTTGTGGAGCTTACATTCTAGTGAGAGAGACATGGTAAAAACAATAATCAAATAGAAAAATACAATAACAAAGTAATTCCAGCTTGATATTACTGCTATGAAGGAAAAAGAAACTCAGCAAAATACTTTAAAAATAAAAAGTAACTAGTGGATTCCCTTTTAGATAGAGTAGCCAAGAAATGTTGACATGTAAGTGCTGACTTAACAGGTAAGAATGAGACAGGCATGAGGAAAGCCAGGAAAGAAAATTCTGGGTGAAATAAACAAATAAGCAGGTCTGGAAAGAATCCTTGAAGGGTAAGGTAGCTAGAAGATAGTAAGGAAGGGAAGAATGGTGTAAGCAAAGCTTAGAGAGATGGAAAAAGCCAGTTCATGAAGAAATTTGTAGGGTATGCAAAGGGATTTAGATTTTATTCCAATAACAACAGAAAAATCAATGAATATTTTTATTTGAGGTATTGATGTGATCCAATTTACATTCCTGAGAAGTGACTCTTGCTGCTCTGAAGTGAATTTACTTAGTCCTGTTGTTTTCCTATAACAATAGAGGAGGCCAAATAGGATGATATCTTAGGCTGAGCTTGGGGTATGGGGATGGAGCAAAATGTATATATTAGAAACTTTAACACCTTTGTTAATGGATCGAGAAAGTGGTTAATGTGGGAAAGGTGGGTATTGGGAATGATCTGTACATTTTAATATTGAGTAATAGTGAAGGAACAGGGAAGGGGGTAAAGTTTTTGGAAAAATATCAAAAGTTCCATTTTCAATGTATTAATTTTAAGATAGCCATTTAATATCCAAAGGAATATGTCAACAAAGTAGATAGATATTATAATTAACTTCTGGAGAGAAATCTGGACTGAAGAGATAAATTTTATATATCTATATCAGAAAATACCCATATTGAACACTATGGAATTGAATGAGATTCCATAGAGAGACATTTAAGTGTCAGAAGAAAAGATATAATAGGACTGAGGTTTGAGGCAAGGAAATAATTTAAATGAGGGTAACAGATCAGTTATGATCAGCAAAAGTATCCCCGATTCAAACTGAATTAAGAAGAAAATGTATTAAGCAACATATAAATACATCTAGAAGTAGGGTGGACTTGAGGGTTTGTGGATTTACCATTTCAATAATACTGACAACCCTTAATGGTAGGTGTTATTGTTTACTCACTTTACAGATAACAGAACTTTCATCAGAGAGAAAAAGCAACTTGTTTGAGCTTCAAAATTAGTAAATAGAGGAGTCAGTATTAAAGTCTGGCTCATTTCTATCACACAACTTTATCTCTCATCCATAATATATTTTAATCCTCTTGATATGACATTTACAAACCTATAAGGTTAGGAGGTTAAGTCTAGTTAGTCACTTTGTTTTTTACCAATGAGAAATGTGAGCCTCAAAATATGTGATCAGTTATTCAAGGTTACACTGATACGCCGTCGAGGCAGGGCTCAAGCTCAGCTCCAACCTGCGCTGGCGCCACCTCCCTCGACCCCATGATACCAGTCGCCTGCATAGCCACGCCACCCTTGGAAAGAAGGTCTACATTTCTTTATTTGTTATATTAAATTTATTATTTAAAAAAATAGTGTTGGCCCTAGTTTCTCACTTTGGCAATATTTTGCCTCCTTGACCTTTTATTCCACCAAAAAAAAAAAAAAAAAAAAGCAGTGGGACCCGCGCCGCGCTCTCAGCAGCACCTGCGCAGCGCAGCCCTCGATGAGCGAGTGTCGCCCGACCTGCCTCCTTGCGATGACGTGCCCAGCCAGCCGGGTGCAGGAGCAGCGTCCATATTACTTTTATAGCGGGGTATGACTCTCATTCACAATTTGAAAGGGAAATAAAACTAAGAAATGTAAGCATATATTTCTTATTTCCATTTTCAGAAACTAATGTCTCACTTTGTTAGATCTTTGATTAGATCTTTAATATGTTAATTGGTGATATGCCTATATACCAATGACCTTGAGTTTTCCCTTCAGTCATCTTTCCTTTTAGCCTAAATCATATAAAAATATTCATAAACTCCTACCAGTGATTCATTATATATCAAATAATAATAATGTAAATGAATGACAGTGAACAGTGCATTTGTCATTAAATCTGTCAGCCAGTTCTCATTCACCTTACAGCTCAATTTCATTCTACTCACAACGATATCTTGTGTGTCCTAGGCATTTGGATCTTTAGTTATTTCCAAGATTATTTCGGTATTCTTTTCCACTTTATACAGATAATTTGTGGAAATTAACTTCTTCGGATTTTATACGGCAATTTATATGTCAGAAAGTTTTATATTAAGCCTAAATCCTCTGGATAAGGCTCAAGATATACAGAATTTTCGTTACAAAGGCATGAATAATCAGTGACAGAAAAATATATGTATACATATAAAACATGAATACATATATTGCATGTGGCCATTTATATATCCTTGGAGAGAACATGTGTGGCAATACATTTTCTCTCAAGATTAGCAGTTTTGTATTAAAATATAATATTTTTCTACTTCTGCAAGTCTAAAATTTGCATTACAATGAAACTTCCATTCTCATTTACCCTTTTCCGTGACATGAAATATCAAAATCAAAAGAAGAAAAACAAGATGCGCATATACACTTCTAAACAGACTTAAGATTTTTGTTTTTTTAATTCTCCCAACTTTTCCTAATTACTTCATACTTAGAAATCTTGTCACATCCTTCCTTGTCACACAACTGGGATTTACATTCTTCCTCCAAATACGCCATCACAAATGAAAACACTGTTTCTGGTTCCAAATGCATATTCAATAGCTGCCGAGAAAATTAGAAATGCGAACTCATTTAATGAGTCTTAACAAATCCATACTTGAGCTACGCAGTGTAAAAACTTCAGAAAATTCCAAACTATAAATTTTTGCAAAGATAACCCTGAGCCAAACTTTAATTTATTTAAAGGAGAGGGGAATGGGGCAGTCATTCCTTAATCTTCCTGAGGAAAAGATAGCCTACCTTTGGCAAATGCCAAAGCAAAGTACATATTTATTAGACGTTTTGTCCTTTCAGAACATGCTATCCAAAGTTGTCCTTTATCTGACAATTCAAATACCCTTCCAATGAATTTAAATTGCTTTCAAACATTAAAAATTTCCTCTCATATATTTTCTTTCACAAAATTAGCAGCCAGTGAATTAGCAAAAGGTCAGTTCTAATAGGTCTGTCCGGTGTATAAGATTCAAGTCAATGTGCCTAGTTACGAGCCTTGAGGTTCAAGCCATGTGAATGACCCACTCCAAACCAACGCAGGAAGAGCAAATGCTGCAGTCACGTCATTTCACTGCAATCATATAGACCCAGCCTCATTTTAAATTTCCTCAAGTGCTGTCACCACTTCGGTTTGGCAAATTGACAACCCAGAATAGATACTGTATTGATTTGTGTCTTCTCAGTGGCGCAGGTGGAACCGGGATATGAAAAGAGGCCCTTGACATGAGTGCGCTGGCGCCCATCCATTCCTGGTGTACTTTTCCTCTCTACGCATCTCTTTTCGATCAGGAAAATATCTAACTGGGTGCTTTGTATGAGGTCATTAACAAAGTAATGCCACTTGTTTTTTAATTTTTTCAGTGAGCCATTAGAGTAAGAAGAACCTTAATTTCTTTTTATAGTTTTAAGATAACAATAAAACCTGACTTATGATTCATGGAAGACATTATTTGCCACCTTTAGATTGTAATGATTTTGCATTTGGTAATTATGAGCACACACAGAAGCAAAAAAAATCATAATTCGGTTCCAACAGCACATTTTCCTTGTAAGAGAATGTGATCAGTGTAGCTATCTCCTACCCAGCAAGAACTGTTAAGTTCTAGATATTTTTATATTGGTTCCCTAAAAGTTTCCAGAAGTTAATGAGCTGTGTCAGTCATATGCGATTCATATCTGTTCGTACCTTTAGCATGTATTTCAGTGTTAGAGACTAAATCATTTTTTGTTAATATGCAAAATGAAGCATGAATAGTGAAATAAATTTAAAATAAGAAGCACTGGGAATAAGGCCTATCTGCCATTTTATAAGCTATTTAACCTGGTAAAGTTACTTGGTGTTTCCAAGCTTTATTTTATTTGACCTATATAGTGAAAATAACACTGATGTCAGAGGATTATACAACATAATGTTTATGAAAATTATTTTTGAGATTATTAAGTATTATGCAGATATTAAATATTATTGATTTTTATAAGCAAGTGTTTTCACATTGGCCCATATTATACAGGATTATATGACAATAAATGTTATTGATTATTAAGTGATTATTGGGCGCTGCTTGTTATTCTAAGCACTTAGCACGAATTAACCTATTTAAGCATTACAATAACCTCATGAGATAGTTATTATAGTTATCCCATTTTATAGGTAAGGAAATTGAAACACAGAGCAGTTAAGTAACATCATGCATACATTTAATAATGTGGCCAAGATTCAAATCTAAGGCAATCTACGTACAGGGTCCCTGCTGTTAATCCAATTATCACCCTTTAGTGCTTTTCTATTATATAATGACTTACAAAACAAAATTTTATTCACAAAAATGAACAAAGGTTTTGCATTGCTTCTCTTGCATATTTTGTATGATTAAAAACAAAACTCAACCTAAGACTGAAGCTCTCTCATTATTTAGTAATTCCAAGGCTCCAAGCAGTATTGCAATTTTAATTGGAGTTTCAACATAGCGTCATTGTTATTGTTTATGAGGAAAAGGAAATTCATTCTTAATGTATGGAGGTAACATATGAAACAAAATATGAACATTACCCATGGCGAATGTGAAAGTAATTTGTGGACTGATAACTAAACAACATTCAGGGGAGATTTGAAACAAAGAAGGATGGAAGCAGAATGTGCACCATCTACGTGCTGGAAAATACTCATGTTGATATTTCTCTTTTGTCATTTCTGGTAAATAAATGATCCACAGATAATGGAAAACATTAGCAAATGGCTAATCTTTTCCATGTGTGGGAAAACAAACAAAGGCGACTTTGAGCTAAACATAACTTTACAAGGACATAAATTTTCTTTAGGTTAATAATGAAGTGTTTATCTCACCTGCTCTTCTCCTTAAATAAACACACTTTCTATCAGTACTGGTTTGCAGGCCACTAACTTTCCAGTGAATTAAACTCTCGGTTCTCCTGTGATCGATGCTCTACCTTTCCTTCTGGAAGGGCACAGGAGTATCGGTATCCATAACCTGCAGGGGCCAGAGGCTTTTAAACACCCATATCCCTTCAGCACTAAAATGGTCACTCATGTGTACGTAAAAAGATGCAGATATCATATAATTCCACAGGATTTTAGTAATGAGAAACTTGTGGCTTCTAACTGCTTTTTCATTGTGTTACCATTACTTTATTTTTCCTTAAACTTTTAGTTTTGAGATTTTTATTAGTAAAAGTATATGTAGACATCAAAACTGGGTCTAAAGAAAATCTATTCTTGTAAGTTTTTTATGAAATAAGAGAAAGAAAATTTCATTTCATTTTTGCAAAAGGGAAACTTAGGGTAAATTCCTTTTCTAGGAAAATCGAACTGTAATTAATTTCTTATTTTAGTAATGAAAACTGATCTATATCATTGTAGTTAAATGTGTTTTGCTCTTATACAGTTTCAACAGAATCTAAAATATTTACGGAGAGGTATTTCAAATATCTAATAACATGTAGAAAATTACAAAAATATGAATTTTCAAAATATTACTTTTGGGAGCTTAGTTTATAGAAATAATGATAGGCTGGGTGTGGTGGCTCCCGGCTGTAGTCCCAGCACTTTGGGAGGCCTAGGCTGGAGAATTGCTTGAGGCCAAAACTAGTCTGGGCAACAGTGAGACCCTGTTACCACAAAATTAAAAAAATGTAGCCAGGCCCAGTGGCCCCAGTCTGTAGTCCCAGTTTTGCGGGTTGGGGTGGGGCGGGCTGAGGCAGAAGGATCTCTTGAGCTCAGGAGTTTGAGGTTGGAGTGAACCATGATTACACCACTGCATTCTAGCCTGGGAAACAGCGAAAACCCGTCTCAATTAAAAAAAAAAAAAAAAAAAAAACCAAAAAAAAACGAGAGAGAGCTAATTTGTACAAATATAAGTATAAAAATAATAATTTTTACTGTTTTTCTGCATTTCTTTTACTTTATCCACACCTCAACTCTATGTCTCCCATGGAACTTAGGAACCAGGCCTCAAGGCAGCGGGCAAAGCTTCATCTGTATCCACAGCCTTTGCAGCTGCTCCCACCACTGGCATCACCGCCTGGGCTCTGCCTTCCCCCACCCCCAGGAGAAAAATTGTCTTCCATGAAACTGGTCTCTGGTGTCGAAAGGTTGGGGACCGCTGTAGTAAGACAGATTTTATTTTTTAAATGTCTACACAAAATATATTAAAATGTCAAATATATCATTGAAATATTTATAGTAATTATTTTCTAGTAGTGAGATTACTTATGAATTTAACTTTGTACTGAATTTCTTGGAGAGTCTAATTTTGTAAAGTGTCAATATTGCACATTGAATAAGTACACCAGCTCTGGAGTCAGATGCCTGGGGTGATACTTCAACTTCATCTTTTGGCTTTGATGAGTAACTTGAGAGTTACTTTACTAACTTCTCTAAGCCTAAGCCTCCTTTTCTATAAGACGGGGATATCAATAGTATCTAGTTAATAGACTTACATTAAGGATTAAATGGCTATCCAAATAAAGGGCTATTAACTCATACAGGTCAATAATTGCTAGCTATTTCTTATCTACGCTATGGGGTAAAATGCTTTTATTATGTCTTTGTTTTCTGATTTTACTACTATAAACATTATCACTTTTCAAAGTGAGAAAAAGTCAGGACTAATCATTTTGATTTTTAAAATGCTTTGCCAACACCTGCACTATCAACAAGAAATATCATTTCTTAGCTAGGAATCAGTGTTATCCTGGATAGAGGTTTCTAATAGATGGCCATAGACCTCATCTTTTCTGATCATTGTTATTGATGAATTGGAGTAGGCAATTAATTATTAATAACATGCTTTCCAGGTTTGTAGATGACAGGCCTCTAGTTAAAACCATCATTAATATATCTGATTGCTGAATCAGGAATCAGAATAAATTTGAAAGGCAATATGACCTGAAGCCAAATGATGACATTTAATAAGGATAAATGCAAATTTCTGGATGTACTTTCTAGAAATCAATAACAAAAGTTAGAAGGTGGAGGAAACTTGGCTTGAAAACAGTTGATGTGCCAAAGATCTTGGGATTTTTAGTTAATCAAAGAAACTAATATGACAAGCTAGCAGAAGCTAATTTAATCCTAGGCAACATTAATAGAGTTACAGTGTGCTTATCATGGGAATTGACAGGCCCACTGTACTCTGCACTGTCAAAATGAATTTGGAACACTGATTAATTTTGTACACAAAAATTTAGGAAGGGCAATGAAAACTAGAGACCATAATAAGAAAGTTAAAGATAAGGACGGGTCTGTAATTTGAAGTGCATAGTACTCTTGAAGGGTCTATGTATGTTTAGGTGAGCCTGGGTTCCAGGACCCCATATTCTCCTGGTTATCGTATTTTACCGGTTTATTTTTCCAAGTCTCATTTGGTTATCTGAGCATTGGAGTGTGGTAACGCTCAGTCTTAACCTTTGGTTTTTTTTTCCTCTGTTGACACTAACTTCCTTCATGATCTCATCCAGCATCAAGGCTTTAAATTCCATCTTTATGATTATGACTCACATTTGTGTCTTCAGCATGAGTTTCTTTGCTGGACGTTATTCTGGAATACCTAGCCACTTTCTGGGCATCTCTCTTTAGAAGTCTAATACATCTTAAAAATTGATCAGTCTTTCATTTCTCACCTGGATAAATGCAACAGACTGAACTGGATTCCCTGCTTTGGCTTTTGCCCCATATCAGTCAGAGTAGTATTTTTTTTTTTTTTTAGTCAGCTTCCTCATGTATGTATGGACATTAATTATATGCACATATATAATTATATATACAATTATATTAACAGCTGACCAACTAGTAAAAATAAACCATTCCCAAAGTAAATTATCCTTCACTTTAAGTGTGCAAATTGAGGCTGAGTAAACATATTTTAATGAAGGGATTCCTTCTCTTGTCAATAGTGAGTTGCTGTTAACTACTTCGGTATGAGCGTCGACTCTAGCCGACAGCCACAGATGAACGTGCACAGTGACTTTAGCCGACAGCTGTGATATGACTTTTCTAATTTTTCATTTATCAAAATAAAATTGTGAACATTTAAAAATAACATAATGAAAACATATATGTGTATGTTACCTATTCTGATTTACATTACACGTAAAGCAGCCTGTAAAGTAAAACAAGCTTTCAGTGCTTTCAAGCTTTCCTCAAGACACAAGAGCAAAACAGATTGGTCATCAATGCACAGCACAGACTACCGTGCGGACTGAGTGCTGGCCATGAGCTCCGTACCAAAAGTGGTTAAAAATGAATAGGAAATTCATTTCCAGTTATGAAATTCTAATATTTAAGTTAATGTGAAAAGCTACTATAAGCCTTCAGCCCCCATAAAAGGAAAAAGTAGTCAATCTGCTAATCAACAATATTTTTTGAGTTTTTATACTGTGTTCTGTGTTCTCTAAGAACAAATATTCAAGCCCTAACCCTCAGTACCAATGAATGTGATCTCATCTGGAAACAGAGTATTTGGAAATAAGATCATACTGGATTAGAGTGGCCCTAATCTAGTGACTGATATCCTTTAAAAACAGGGAAATTTGGACACAGACACACAGAGGGGGAATGTCAGTTGATGACAGAGGCAGTGATTGGAGTAGTGAATCTATAAGCCAAAGGAAGACAAGAATTGTTGGCAACTATCTAAAAATATAAAGAGCTAAGGAAGATTCCTCCCCTAGGTTTTTCATGGCGATACAGACATATTGATTTGGGACTTCTAGAATCCAGAATTATGAGACAATAAATTCGCATTGTTTTATGCGACCTAATTTGTGATAATTTATTACAGCCACCCTAAGAAACTAATACAACCAGGTATTGCTGATAAAGTGATAAATTGTCCTAGTCACTAACCTGAGAGTCTAGTGGGAGAATCCATCAAAGGTGTAATTATAAATAAGTGAATAATGATAATCATGCAGCTGTGCTATGAAGATACACAGGATTCAAAAGATTATATACAAGGAGACAGTGAGGGAGGGCTTCCCTGAAGTGAAGCACTGTGCAGGTTCTAGCTTATCTATTAAGCTTAGTAGGGCATTAGGCACAGGAATAGATACTTAGCAATTGCTTAAATGGGTGCTGAATGAACTATGTAAAGCATGGAGTAAGTATAAGTCAAACTAGAGGTAGAAGGACATTCTAGACAGAAAAAAAAACATACAACAGGCAAAATTATGTTTAGCAGAAAATGAAGAAAAATTTGAACACATACAGTAAAAATACAACTGTTAGATTAAATTTTACATTGTATTGTTTGGCTGCAAAATTTATGAATGTTCAACATTTGATCTAAAACTACTAGTGATCACTTCTTTCCATCCATTCATTCCCTCTATCCTCCATTTTTTCTTCCTAATAGAATCCTAATCATACAACATATGACTTACAAGTTTCAAAAAAAAGAAAAAGAAAATACTTATCTCCTACTTTCAAGAACAGATTTTAATTAAAAAAATCATTATATTACCTCACAAATAACTGGTTTAGAGACCAAAATTTAGGTTCAAAATATGTCCAAAGGACTAGTATCAAGGGATATATACATATGACCTAATTTGGCTCAATCACACTGAAGTGAAAAAGTGTATTTCATATTCTGGGAGCGATATTTTTCAGTCTTCTGGGTGATATTAGAAAATGAAATGATAAGCTCGAGGCATATCATTTGGCACATTTGATAATTTCCTTTTCTTTGAAGCATTAATAAGACCTCAATAAATGGAAAAAGATACTGCTATTGGAACTAAAATGAATCAATTTACCATTGATTTTAGCAACATGAAAATTCTTGCTGATCAATGGCGTGGGTGTGTTGAGCCAAAACTCTGACTGGGGTACACAAGAGAAAATTAAAGAAGTAGAAATGAAATGTCCTAAAATTTCTTTTGATGAGATTTACCATCCAAAAGTTCAGAGAAGCAGGCAGTGATGGGACAAGAAAGGCTTTTGTTATTTTGGGTAATTAACAAGAGAAATAATGTCCTGTTTGTACACTGATCAGAATGTTGCCGTAGAGATGGGAGAAATCCTCCTCGGTACAGAAGAGGACAAGTGCTGGGGCAGTCACCCTGGGGAGGCAGGCGGGGAAAAGACCAAGTGAACAACTGTAGTAGGTGGACCTTGAAAAAAACTTTTTCGAATCCCATCATTCCACCCCACCCCCAAAAGGATAATACTATATTCATCATAAAAAAAAAAAAAATAGGAGGGGTGCGGAAATTTAAGAGCTTTGAAGAGATAGAAAGGTGCTAGATTCTGGATTCTGACCTCCAGAAAAATTAAAGTGGGTAGATCAAAGGTGAGTTACTTGAAATTGAAATTTTGAGGCGATTACAGATATTGGTAATGACAATGTCTGTGACATTACCATGGTGTGGATGCCTGGATAAAAAAAGAAAGAGAGAAAAACCTTCATCCCTGGATTATTGGAGAAGACAAGGAAATGAGAGGCCTGGGTATGAGAAGACTCTTCTATATGCATATATAACTCATCAAAAAGGATGACAGAAACAAAGTATTGCTGAGACAGACAGTGAAGGGGCAGCTAAGATCCTCAAGGAACAAACGAGAAACATGGTGGCGGGGCGGGGGGTACTCTAATAATAATGGCATTCAAATCTGAGAGAGTTTTCCCAAGGCGACAGAGAGGAGAAAGAAGGTTACTTAGCCCACTTCCCGGCCCAGTGGAATTAGCATGAAGTTTCTGGAAGAGAAATTAACTCCACTAGCAAAGGCCAAAGGAGAAGCAGTGTTCTCAGGACAGAGAAGCCTTCGGTGCAAGAAGCTAAATGGCATATATAGAGGAAAGGGTGAGTTTAGAGAAATGACGCTAACAAGTGATCTTGAATCCTAGAAGTCCAGTAAAAGAATATTTGGCAGTTAGGGGCATTGATGTTTGGCATCGAGGCATCTGAGAGTCCTGGCCTTTGTAGTAATTAATGTAAGCAGAAAATTCAATGTGATTAGAGTAAGCTTTTAGAGTAATCCTGGAGATCTCAAAGGATAGGGTCCTGAGCAGGAGAGAAGGGACTTGTAGGATTCAAGATGTCCCTCCTCCACCCCTGTAGTGGGGAGAACGGGTCTGACCTGGAGCAGAAGGAGCCTACTGAGCCCCTTTATTCGGCTGGATATGTGAGGTCTGGGCGGGGCGGTTTTATCTGGAGCAGCAGACACTTTGGGGCTTCCTTATCACCTTTGATCATCAGGAACTCTGGGACCCACTGCTTTTCTGCTTCTGAATGTCTGGAAATCAGACAAGGCACGGTTTTACGGAGAACAGCTTCTAGAAGTATGAGGATGTGGGTCATTCATTTCCAAAACTTTATAGTGCCTCATAGTCAGTACCTGAAAAAATACATGCTGGATTCCCTTTGCTGATACAGTATCCCTAGTCTCTACTCAGCATCATTCGCATTTGAATTGGAAAGATCATTTATGTCCACAGGACTATCAATGGCAAATGGCCATCACGATAGATGTCTAGTTGTAGATGAACTATTAGAAAACAAACAAAAATTATATTTTGTATAGAACAACAGATTTCAAAATAGCTCTTTTTAAAGAGATACATGGGAAGATCAAATTGACACTTTTAAAACCTATATAGATTTCTTAGGGTGTGCAAGATACAGAAATTTTTCCTCAGCCCCTTTTATACCAGGAACTAGGGCTTCCTGAGGTGATCCACACAGAGGAAATGACTGAGCAGTGACTATGCTGTAAGTTAAACTGCACCTACTGGTGCTACAGAACAAGGTACGCCAGATTATTAGCATTACTGGTGGAGCCAAAACATACCTGTCTTCATCACTTCTCCCAGCATTATGGTTTACTTTATCACTTTACACTCAATGGTTGAAGGCCGACAAACTACTATTTAATAATAAGTTTTCAAAAGCCGTCTTCTTCAGCTCCACAATATTTTACTGAGAACATTAATGTGTTCATAACTCTAATTTTTGATGCTTTACCATTTTACTTGGTTAGCACAGCAGATTGTATGAAGTTAAAAATAGAACAAGGGATTAGCTTGGACAAACACCCTAAACTATGTAATTAAAAGATTCTTCTGGAGATTAGCTTCAAAAATATTTTGGTGTCTGGTGGTTAATACTCCCTTTAAAATAGGCTTTGAAAGTACCTTGTGATCTGCATAGTCTATTTTGTAATACAAACATGAAATTAAAGTAATAAAAATCTTAGTAAATTATGCCACACCAGACTGTTACGTTGCTAATAATGTCAATAATATAGATAATAATAATGGCATCTGAAATTTGCAGTTCCTTTATATGGCCAGGAACTAAGTTGTATATAAAGAGTTTATCTCTTAATTCTCATAATATTTCCGTGAGGTAGATACTATTATTATTCCCAGCATATTGACGAAAATAGAAAAGAAAAAAAAAAAAAACACCTGATGCTAAGAAAAGTGAGGTAACTTGACTGTGGTAACTCAGCTAAATTGTAGTGTGACTAGAACTCTCAAGAAGTCTGCATCTCTTAATTGTGATATATTATATTGGTTTTTTGATGATGTAATGTATACTTAAAAGGAACTTCTGAAATGGTCACTTTTGATCTTTCCTAATATAAAAGTTATTTAAAAGAAGAAGTAAGATACTACCAACTTTTAATAGTTCTCATTTCTTTTTTACTTTCACATTTTCTATATTTTGTCAGAGTAAGAATGAATAATTTAAAACCTCCATCCCCAACAGAGCCTTATCTAGTTCCACTGCCATTCTATAAACAACTAGGTACATTGTAGAAAAAAAAATCTTATTTCTAAATATAAAAAATAAATATAAATAAATTGAGGCTTGAATAAAACAAGTAAGTGACATTATCTTTAACCTAAATTTTGTAATTTTATGTTTGTACCATCAGTTAGAAGCTATTAATACAATAAAATGCTAGGGTAATATTTATTATTTTAAGTTTCTTGCTATGTTCACAGTATTTATTATACTTTCCTTGTAGCTGTGGCCAAATATGAATTCCAAGATTGGGAATGGGCAATATCCGAATAAAAAGCTGTCCATTTGAATGATGTTTTGTCAGGGATCTAGGTATACCTTTCAATACCTGAAACTTGTATAAATTATAATATTAGGAAAGTGTATCTGGTACACTATTTCAATTTTGTTTTATTTCTAATATTTACTTGAATATTAAGTTAGGAATTCTGGCAAACATTATATATGCATAAAGTATGTTAAGCGTATGCATGTGCATGCATGCATTTATATACATGTTCATATTTATAGTGTCTGCCAAAGGATTAATAAGCAGAGCTAGGATGGTTTAGAAATTCTCTCAAGATAAGGAATCAGGTATTACTTATGCCAACCCAACTTACTGATGATAATGGCCTGTTTTTTGATACAATTCTAAAAGAGATACTAAGATGAAACCAGGTCTTAAGGGAAAAAGATCTCCAAGAGGGGAGGAACATAATAGCATTTATTAATTACCATGCAGCTTTTATCATTTTTATACTTTAGCACAAACCTTGCTGATATATACACTTGCTTTTCATCATACACATGAACAGAACCTTTGATAAAAGTCTATGTGGAATCTATTTCTGTGATACATATAACAGCAATGTACAGAAAGCGGATTCTTAATATACATATTTTTAAATAAAGCAATGGACATTAGAAAACTTCAGATATATAACAGCATTTTCTGTGTTCCCTTTTTAATTGTCTTGTAAAATCATGCATTTAAAGAAGAAATACGAATAGATTTTTGATTCATTTTCTTATATATAGCTCTCATCTCAGACTATTAAATCTAAGAGCATGCTGAAAAACCTTGAGTGCATGTATTACTCTGAAAATGGTTGCTAAAATTTGCATTTGATTATGCTAAAATGGATGTTATGGCTAGTTTTGTGCACTCACTGCAGAATTTCAGTTTTAAGAAATGTTTTAATGTATCCACATGCCCTAAAGCTAAGCCAAGGAAGTAAGAAATATGTAGAGGAAACGTGGTTTATTTTATTTAAAAATTTCCCACTGCTTTAAAACTATTTTGCTGGAGCAATTACAAAATTGCAAGTATTTCATTATTTGACACCCGACTTTAATACATATAAAATATTTAATGTCAACCACACTGCATTTTGAATTTCTTATCAGTTAAGTAAGTGAAGTATTGTAGGTAAATTGCTCATCTTAATTAGTTTGGAGCTTGATTCAAAGTAACAAATTAAACAGGGAATATGTACATGATTTTAAAAAGTGTCAAGCCTTTCACTCCTATAACATTTTAAAATACTTTAAAATATTTCTCTCTCCTTTACTTATGATTATTTAGTGTCATTATTATGGAGTATTTAATGAGTTCTCAGAACAAAGTATAATTTCCTTTTTTAATAAAAATGGAATTATTAAATATGGCACAATTTAAACATCATTATTTCCAATAACACTGATTTCAGCTGGTAATGGGTTTCTTGAACTGTTTTTTAAATGACTAATTCTCTTTTCTAGAGAGATATGCATGACATATGCCCCAAAAAAAGCAAAACTTCTAAATTTTTATTGCTGAAAACTATGGTGCTTTCTTCAATCAGCATATTTCAAATAGTAGTCTCAGGGCTTCTCTTCTTATAAAATAATTAAAACATCATATGTCTCTTACTATAGGGAGAGATATATTTAATTAAGAGGAAGAAAAAAATTGTATTTTGCTATCTATATTTCTTTGTCCAAATATGATATTCTCTGCTCACTATTAATATTTGATATTTATATATAAATTATGTTTATTGAAATATTTATTTATATAAAGATTCATATTCTTATAAAATATACTCTATGGACATCCATCCAAATTATAGGATTAAGTTTCTGGGGAGTACACAGTGCCTACCTCGCAGAATATCATTTGCTTTGTGGAAAGGAAAAGACCTCTGAATGCGTGCAGAATTTTGCCATTTCAAGGAGGTATGTTTGTACTGTGTTTACAATGTTCTTTTTCAAGTGGATATTTGGTAAATCCACTAAGAAGTCTTGTACATAGTACTTTTAATAGGCAAGAGTTTATAACATCAAAATATGTAGTGACGTTTGCAGTAAGGATGTGTCTTGCATATCATTGGTTTGCATTCAATCAGTTATTTATTTCTCTTATCATTTTACCTAAGGTTATTAGTTATTCATGCTTCCATCAGTAAAAATTAACCAGAAGCACATTTTGAATTTCTCCTGTAAATGCATGATTTTACTAGACAATAACTAAAAAGATAGTAGGAGAAGATGCAATTTTAATTTATGTATAGTTTTTTTCTGAATTCAAATGGTTAATGTAAAAAAAAAAACATGTATTGAAATCTGCTATTTTTCATGCACCATGGTTTAAAAATGGCAAAGCTTCCATAAGCATGGCTAACTATAGAAAAAAACTGGAGTTTTAACAGAAGGGAAAAAAAACCCTTCCATTTAACTGTGCTTTTTACACAATTCAATTCTCTATTAAAACTATTAAACAGTTTGTTCAGTTTTTCTAATGTATTTCAATTAAATACACCATTGCTTTCATCCTTAGCCCTCAGTCTTTATTCTTAGTAAGTATTTAACAAATAGCTATCAAATTAACAATTAAGAAATATTGAGAAACATATTATTTTATAATATACAATTGAGTTTTATAATATATAATTAAATTAAGAAACACATTCTTTTATTTAATTATATCTCAGTAGTGTTTTTGATAACTGTAGATTTGATTACAAAGCCTATGTTTATTCAACTTCAATATTTGTCTCCATAAGAAAGATGCTGACTACACTCTTCAAATTAGTTTTTATCAACAGTTCTTACCTAATCTTTATTTAGTTGCAGGAATTTTCTCTCTAGAACCTTCGAAGTCTATTGACTTTCGTTAAGTTGTTGGTAATAAAGAAAGAAACATCATTTGTTTTCCTTCTTAATATTTTTTCAAAGCCACAATACGTTCCTTGTAACATCTTTCCAGATCCTCTTCATTACGATATAAAAGAAATGGTAAAAGTAGACAGATAAATAGATAGATATTTATCAATAATAAATAAATAAAAGATTTCTGGAGTGCTAACAATCCACTGGATATGATCCAGGGTTCTCTGTGTTCATTATATCCTACTAACAAACTTAGAAAGCAGGTAGTATCATTGCCATTTTGTAGGTGGAAAATGCAGGTGATAATAAAGTTACATGAATTGGTTAATGTCAAACAGCTAGTATATCAGGAACACTGGAATTGAAATCCACAGCCAACTTTACATCTAAAGGGAATAATGTCTTCCACCAAGTAAGAATTACCAGCTTTTAGTTTTATTTAAATTAAATTACATTGTAATATTTTAACAAGAAAGGTACACAATTTACAATACATATGTATTTCACATAAAGCAAAACACTGCCATCCTCAACACTGGAGCCAACAGTGTCATTCCTGGCCTAGTTCTTCATGTCCTCTTTGAATTTGGACCAGCCAGTGCAGTTCTGAATACCACCTTCTTACTAAATCTTCAAAAACAAGCTACCTATTGATTTACTGAAAAACAATGAACATACCAGTCATAAATTACAGAAACCCATCCAACTAGTTCTGGCTGCCAATTTTCCCTACATAAATTGCATTTTCTTTTACATTACAATTTTAAGAATATTTGAATATAACTTCTGAAAACACCAAAAGCAGAGAAGCAAACACAGACTATATATGTAGTAAAAGTAGTGAATTGATTTCTACATTAGGTTTTTTACTAAACTGATCTTGTCTTCTTAAATGTTTCCACTTGCTAAACTGGATACAGGGTGGGAAAGAACTGAATTGATGTACAGTCCAGTAAAAACAGTCCTTTTCAGCACTTAAACATTTCCCTTTAAGTGCATCTCCTGACTCTGTAAGCATACAGCTTTTACATTTCTCCATTTTATTCATGCCTATTGAAGACAAAGGAGACGTACAACTTCCATAACCACTTGGAGGGTAGATGACGATCCAGTATGCAGTGGCTGTTATGTTTGCTACTAAGGATTAAGGTTTAATTGGTCTGGTAACTTCTCATTGGAGAATATAGTTCTTACCTTCTACCTCTGGACTCAAGGTAGAGATCAACATTGGCCTCTTCATTTGATTCTGAACTTCTGCCAGTCCACGTCTTACCCCTGCAGTCTTTCTTGCCAACATGGCAAGTGGTTACTTTTGGCCCCTTGCATACCACTTGCCAGCCACAGGGAATCAAGAACAATGCCACAGGTTTATCTAAGCATGTTCTATTATCACCAGGCCACCCATGCCTTACTGGAATTGTTCGCATGTGAGCATTCTTCGACAGGCTTGTGGCTTTCCTCGGAAACCAGCGAAGCGTGTCTTTGCGGCTGCAGTGTTCTCCAACTTTCTATAACTATCTCTACATTTTTTTTTATTTATTTATTTTTTTTATTTTGACATATGATGGGGGTACAGATTTTAAGGTTTCAATAAATGCCCTTTCCCCCCTCCCCCTACAAGTCTGAGTTTCCAGCTGGAACCCATACTACTAAGTGAAGTATCCCAAGAATGGAAAAACAAGAACCACATATCTCTACATTTTTAACTCTCTCTCTCCCTACCCCTACTATGTATTAGGACTCAAGCATTTGACTTCACCTACTCACCCTTATTTATTCCTCACTCCCTGGTCTAGAAACAATGTGCCGCATACTTTACACTTCCTTCACTCTATGTCCTAATTCTCGCTGCACCGAGAAAGTAATGAAGCTCTTTGATCTAATTATGTTCTAAATTTTGTATTCCCTGAATCAGCAAGTTTAAAATTTTATGAAAGTTCACTATATCATCTTTCTTCTTGACCAAGAAACACAACTTAATATACTTTTGGAACTTGAATATGGGAATTGATTTGAAGCTATAATTGATTGTCCATATGAGTAAGTTAATTAAGTGAATTTAATTATTAAAATTTTCACAATTTACTAAGAAAATGTATTTCATCAAAGATCACAGGGTAAAGAAATTTAATACTTGAATAACAATACATCAAAACTAATTGACTTTTTCTGAATCATCCTTTTTATGTATGAAAAGATTTCTACAGTCCTTTTCCAAAAAAGAAAATGAATATCTGAATCTGTCAAATTTTGTTAAAGTGATACCATAGAATTAATACCGTGTTCAGGGCACATTTTATTTTGTATAGTAAATTTACCTGGGGCATATGCTATAGGAAGTATTTTTTTTTAAGCCACTAGCTATAGCTTTAAGAAAAACATATAAAATCAAACAACTCAAAGTGATTTATTTTTATTTTGTGATGCATTATATGATTTTAAAGGGTACGCAAATTATCCTATAATTAATGCTCCATTAGAGTTAACATTAACATTAATCCATTTTTCTTGAGTACACAGGAGCTGTAGAGCTTCCTTTAGTAATGAGAACAGAAAAGATCACAAATTTGTTTATAAAGGGGATAAACTGTTAATTTTAAAATGTTCCCTGATAATCCATATCTGATTAGCAGAGGATTGATTGTATATTTAAGTATGGTTTACACTGAACATTTGAATTTATAGGAGGGATGTTGAAAAAGTATGTGTAATAGAAATAGATCCTAATTTTACAGGGAGATTACTTCTTACAGATGAATGTTTGTCTCATGTACTAAGTATGATGCTAAAATTATAACCAATATACATTTTATAGATCTGCATCGAGTGATTCTAGAAAATCTAGTTTCTATTATATTGTCCTTTTGAATGCCATCCATGAAATAACTCATGATAGATATAATGTTTCCCTTTCCAGATCAATGCAGGACCTTGGGCTAAAAGTGAAACAACATCCACTGAGTACTTCTCTAAGTATGGTCCACAATCCCCTGAAATACTTAACAAAAATCCACACTGGCATGGACAAGAACAACAAAATCAGACTCCTTAGGGCCCAGAAATTTGCAACATCATAAACACAAGGAATTCTTATGCAAACTGGAGTTTCTCATGTAAACCTTTTATGTGAACAATTAAGGTAGTACTAGGTTTATCTATTCCTTGAGTCAAGGATTTGACTATTTTGGTTTATAATCCCACCTTTTGAGTAAGTACATAGATATAGAAATCTAATTTATGTTAACAAAAAGACTATCCAAGCAGAACAGAGCAGAATAGGTTTATTAAAAGAAAATTTCCTCCAATAATCTGAAATATAGTTAAGTGTAAAAATAAAAATAGCTCATATTTATTGAGCATCTGCTATACGCTAAGTGCCATGTTTGATGTTTATATTTTAATTTCATATTACTTACGACATAGGTATTAGTCATATTGTATTAACGCGTGATAAAATTAGGGCAATCGCATAAATAGAACATCGTTCCCGCTTCCTTGGTGTCCTCGGCTGCCAAATTCTCCACCTTTCTCACTTAGTTACATTTACTCTTTTAACACTAAACTGTTGCAAGTCAGGCTTGGTGGTGCGCACATATAGTTCTAGCTCCTTGGGAAACTGAGGCAGGAGGATGACTTGAGCCCAAGAGTTCAAGGCTTCCATGAGCTATTTAATATATAACTGTGTTACAACGTGCCACCCTGATCAACAGAGCAAGACTGTGTCTCAAACAACAACAAAACGGAACTTTTTCAAGAACCCATTCCTCAGATACCTATCTTCCCTTTTAACATAAAGAGTAGTCATATGTCTATTATTGAGCAAGTTGCATTGTTTACATCTATTTTCATGTGTCTCCTCCAGAGATTACAAATTCTTTGTTATCGGAATTGATCTTAATTTACCTTGCTGATGTCTTTTGAACCTAACCGACAGAACACTTCATAAAAATGTAAGAACAGAATAAACTAAATTCTGAAACACTCTAAAGGATGCTAGATTTGTGTGAATAAAGATGTCAATTAATGTTTTTAATTAAAAATACACTCACATGAAAAACAAATCCCCCCCCCAGCCAAACAAATGAAAATCATCAGTAGTATCCTTTGAAAGGAAAGACAGAAAACATTTCCCAAAAATTCTAATGCTTTCTTTTTTTTTTTTTTTTTGAGTTACCAAAGTACCTGACTAAAAATAGAAAATCTTCCCAGGGGAGCCAATTTGTGATCCTGTGTCTTTTCATCAAGTTACAATGGCTTCAAGCTAAAAATGAAAGTGACACTGCTTGGGCATGAAATTGAAGTATATCTTTATAAAGTACATAAATAGTTCTCATTTAAAATATCCCAGGGGTTTTTAACAGCTAAAAAATTTTAAATGTGTATGCTATACTTGTCTATTCATTAGCAGTCTCTTGGTACACACGAGTACGAGTGAAACAGGAATAGAAATATATATCGCACAGTATTTCCCTGTGTGGAACTCCATGTTGAAACTATAGACACTGTCTTCTTCTCTCTAGGTATAAGATTTTTAAAGTCTTTCTTACTCTAAAGGGCCTCCCCCTCCTGTCTACATAATCGGAAATTCATTCTATTAGCTTTCTGGGATAAGAAACAAAACCACAATTAAGGTCATTTGCGTTTAGACTTTAAAGCAGGTCTGAGGGCATCTGCCTGCCTTACAGATGAACATACTGAAGCTCGAATTTATTTAAGGAGGGAGATTAAATTTATGCAGCCTAATGATAGTAGCTCACTCACTTTCAATCCATTGCTCCTTAAACCACAGCACTCTTTGTCTTTTCACTTCTCTCTTCACCTTCTTCAAAAAATTCATTCACTAACTCAATAAATATTTGTTGACAAAAGTTACTGGGTGCTGTGCATTGCACACAACTGTGATAGAGTGGAGGTTTAATTCAAGGAAAATTGCATTTTTTTCAAAAACTACTCAATACCTTTTGTCAGATTTTGTTTATAAACCACTTACATGTTATTGTTTACAAATGTTTTCTTCCATTTTTTATAGATTAGTTTGTGTGTAAACACACCTCAGTTAGGATTTGAAAGTTGTAGTTGTCTCCTAGGAGCACCAGCCATCTCACCCCACCATCACAGCTGAACACTGTGGTCAGTCGTCTACCCCACCCAGTGCGGCTCTTCTGAGTCAGAAAATGCAGATCTTATCCAAAGTTCCATAAATAAATCCTGCTTAGTGTAAACTAGTCAAGGCGATCCTAATCCTTTTGTCAGTGACATTTGGTTCAGAAACACTGGCTTAAGAGAAGCAGATCACGCACTTGCCTGGCAACTATAACTGGTTCAGTTTGGTGCGTGACTCTTTGGTACAAAGAGAAGACCTTGTATTTTAAGATTCAGGAAGAGCTTTCTCTCTCTTTTGCTGAATGTGAGCAAGCAAAAAATGTTGCCTCAGTTGCTGCTGGTAGTAATTCTGTGGCCTGAGGGAAGCCTGCCCCAGGACAAATACAACACATGCTGGGTGTAACGCAGAGCAGAAAAACATGAAGGAAAAAAATAAACAAAAGACCTGGAGTTTGATTATGTCTTGGAGCATGCCCAAACTTCAGACTATTTAATATGTCTTTTGTTTAAGCCAAGGCTTCTACCCCTAAGTTTGGAAAATGATCATCACCAAGGAGCTTAATAAAAATGCAAATTTTGGCCACACCCCAAACCTACTGAATCAGAAACTTGGAATGATGCTTGTGCACAGAACAAGATCTCCAGCACACTCTGGAGCACAAGGAAGTTTGAGAGGCATTGATGTGAGCCACTTTGAGTCAAGGCTTCTGTTATGATAGTCAAATGTACCCAAACTAATAAAAAATCAGCCAATCATTTCTATCAAAACTAGTGAACCAGTTATATATACATAGTTGCCAATATAATGCTATATTTTAAAAATAATTTTACTCTTACAAATTTTCATTAATTTTAATGCAAACTTCTTTGAAATAAAAATTTTAAGTTATGTTATTCATCCATGTTTTCAATTCAAAAACATTCCTATTCTTCACCCAACTAAAAGAAATATACATATACTTAACCATATATGCTTCATTACCTTGCAGCAGGCAAGTTTGTTTCTTCCCAGTGTAACATGTACAATCTAACCGGACAGTTAATAGTAAAAATACATTACTACAATTATCACTAGAAGAATAATAGTACCTTTTTGTCTTGTGAATAAATCCATATGAAACATTCCTAAATGGTCATTGATGTATGTATAGGTAAGTATGTCGGTAAAGCTTAATTTCTATGGTATATTATCTCTCAAAAGGAAGTTTTGACTTAAAGGAATTTAATTAAAACTTTTTTTATGTTTAAAAACAACATAGTTATTTCTTGTTTTATCTGTGAAAGTTTAGAACATTTTTAAAATTATAGAAATGTATACAATTAATATATTCATATATTCAACAAATGAAAAACTTTTAGATACAAGAACATCCAAATGTTAATGACTGTAAGAGCTCTTATTGTAAATTAAAATTAGTTATGTCATCTTCATACTTAATAGCAACTTTCAATTTTAGAAATGCAATTTACTTTAAAAAACATTCTTTTAGGCTCTGTGTGAAAATCTTAGAAGATGTCTCCACAGGAGAATGCTTTGCCCTTGAAACCACCCAGTCTATTCAGAGAACAGATGAAAATGTCCAAGGTTTATACACTGCTGCTGAACCTAAAAGGAAATGAAAATTAAACCTTTTACTCACTCAACAATATGCAAATTTGACCATTCTGTAAAACAAGCCAAAAGAAAAGTTTGGAACTTCTACTTTAAAAAAAGGCACTGTATTCACAAAATAATAAAGTTAAATTTTTTGCTATAACTTCTTCAGAAGTGTGCACATATTTAATTCCTTTAAAGATTAGTTTTTTTTTTCTCTATTACCAAAACATTTTCTGTCCTGGAAGTATAATATTCTTAACCAACAAATTATACAAAAAAACCTGAAACATTCAATATTGTATTGGCTTAGGGAAGTACGAGCATAAAGAAACGAAATGAACATCCTATAATCTAACTTGGTATGTGTCAAATTATGATATTCTGGCTTAAATAAGAAAGATTATTAAATTTGCATTCAGTTAACCCCTTAAGTCCTACTGAGTGAAAAACTTGAATTCCAAAGGCCAACCTGAAGCAGTTGTGTAGCCTCAGGTCAGGTTCCAATTTTCTAAAAGGAATCCAATCAAGACATCTGACAAAACCAAGCATGGGGAGAAGAGGTGCCCAATACATGTTATGTTAGATCAAATAAAGATGTAGGAGTCAAATGATTTTATTCTGTATACACTGCCTGCCACAGAACAGAGCATTCGGCATTTGTCTGAATACCACCTGAGTACATGAATGATTTAATGATTGCAGGAGGAATGAATCAACCTATTGATAGATGAGAATATGAACAAGTACTGTACTTTCTCAGAAGAATCAAGAATGAAAGAGCGACTCTGTAGGTAAATTGGAAGTAATGAGTATTTTGAATTTCTTCCATGTTGTGGGGTTCTCTTCAAATTCTCTGGATATTTGATACTAATTCCCTATAATTTCTTCAATTTTACTCTTCACATCACTACACACACTAATTTTGCGTCAACTTTTTCATTCCCTGAAGTAATTTGATAAATGCTTCCAAGACAAAATGGAATTTATTGGAAGAAGTCCTTAGCTCAGAGAGCAATGTGTATTTTAAGCAGAGTTTCGTAAGAGATTATGCGGACTGTATTTGAATTCATTTGGAACCTATAATGTGTCATCTAATGTACGTACCTTATCTCATTTAATCTTCAATAAAGGCCCTAAGAGATAGTGATAATGGAACTTCCTGTAATTTTGCAGATGATCAAATCTGATCAGGAGAAAAGGTATAAACATTATTTGAACACTGAACTCTGACCCTGAAATTCTTGCTCTTTAAGTCAAATCACTTGTTATTTTGCAGTCTCTGTGGTTTTGAAAATAATAATTCCAGTGGAAAATCATTGTAGTTTGCAGCAAAAAAAAAATTAATAATAGTATTAACACCATAGCAAAATGTGACATATTTGAATAGTTATTACTAAAGGAAGTAAAATGAATCCATTGAAGAAACTCTATAACCTCGGATTGAAATTCAATAAAAATATATACTCTCTAGAATAATTTTGTTTAAAAGGAGAAATGAAACCCAGCTAAAAATATGTGATTGTTTCACAACTTCATAAAGCATGCTGTTATTTATTGACATATTTACTTCTCTTTGCTTAAAGAAGAATGGCAATTCCTAAGAATGTGTTAATATGTGCATAGCAACAAAGAAGAAATTTAGTCAATGGGGGAAAACAGTTAACAATATTATTACCCTACGTTTAAAAATTGCTTTATAGTTTTCCAGGCTCTTTCATACATGATATGCAATTTAGTCCTCCAAAAGCCCTATGAGTTTGCTAAAGAGGATACATTGTTAATCCGGGTTTAAGAGTGTTCAAGTTAAGGCACAGAAAGAGTGTGTCTTGCCCAACAGTACACACAGCTTTTATGATAGCACTGATTAAAGCCAGGTTTCCTTCTAAGTTTTCTGGGTTCTCTCTTTCTCCACAGCAGTGATTTTTACTATACAGGATACAGTTTTACAAACTGTTCCCTAGATTTCAAAATGGCATTAATTTAAAATTTACAAATGGGCCAGGGTCGGTGGCTCACGCTTGTAATCCTAGCACTCTGGGAGGCCAAGGCAGGCAGATTTCTCGAGATTAGGAGTTCAAAACCAACCTAAGCAAGAGTGAGAGACCCTGTCTCTACTATAAATAGAAAGAAATTAATTGACCAACTAACATATATTTAGAAAAAATTAGCTGGACATGATGGCACATGCCTGTAGTCCCAGCTACTCAGGAGGCTGAGGTAGGAGGCTCGCTGGAGCCCAGGAGTTTGAGGTTGCTGTGAGCTAGGCTGACGCCACGGCACTCACTCTAGCCTGGGTAACAAAGTGAGACTCTGTCTCAAAAAAAATAGTAAAAAAATAAAAAAAATTTAAAAAATAAAAATTACAAATGAAAACTTGTCATGAAATAATTTCCGACAAAGACTTTTAAAATTCCCTCACAGAAATTAGTTAGTTAATTTCTAATACAGAAAACCAAATATATAATATATAAATGAATGAACCAAAAAGGAAGCGAGTGTTCTTCAATTTATCAAAGTGGTTAGAAAGCACATCCATGAGCTGCATCAACAGTTTCTGAATCTCAGGATTAATTGTATCACACTTTCTTAGTTTGTAGTAATAAGAAATATTTTCAAAGAATCAGAAACACGGCACATCATGTTTCAGCATGAATAATGATGAGCAGTTTTGAGCTCTAAGGATACTGCAAGATCACAGAGAACGGAGCTTGGAGGCTTACCATATAAATTAGTGCAGTATCACATTAGCACACAAGACACAGTCAGAAAATGAATTCAAACTTAAGGAGAGGAATTGCCAGATAATGATATTCTAAAATAAAGCAAGAATGTGCAATAACATTGTTTTTTCTCCAGTGTAAGCTTTTGGGATTCCAGAGGTGGATTTGGAGATTTCATTTGCAATCATCCCTTACCAGGCCAGATACGCTGTAGTAACTGTGTAAGAACAGACAAGTAACAAAATTAATCCAAATATATTCAGGCAATGAGACTGAAGATTAGTCAGCCAGATCAATGTGTCCTTTTCATCATATTACTTGAGCAGAATGATACGCGATGCTTAGTAATATTCAACGAATATTTGATGATTTATGATGTAGAGGCAGCCTGATTTTGCAATTTCTTCATTTGTACATTTTAAATATGATTTCCAAGTCATGACATACTTTAGAAAGAGTCATGAATTTCTTCAGTCTAACTAGATTAGATTGGAACAGGTTTTGTAAAGTAGAAACTATTAAGTACTGTAAAATTGTTGCTTGCTAGCATTACGCACAGTTACAGAAGTCAAAATAAACAGTTACAAGTTACTGCATACACAACTATCTTAGCTCTATCACTAATTCTCTGTGCTACCAGTTTTTAGGCTCCTTTCATTCATTTCGTTGAGAAGTCAGCAAAGTATAATACAAGCAGCTTCACAGTAATCATTTATCCATCATCCTCTTTTAATATGCTATGGACCACGTTTTATAAGCTAAATACAAATCATGTTATACTATTTCTGCCTACCCTGTATTTTCATACCACTGCAAGAGCCAAAACTCTGGATGAATCCCCTGACAGATCAGATTTCAATTGCAAGTGAAATAAGATAGAGTGCATTTATTTCGGCTTTTTTCTTACTTATTTTTCAAGAACTTGAAACAACTTTCAGATGAACTGGATACATTCTATCCTGCTGTGATATATATTCACTTAATTTAAAATAGGCAAGTATCCTGCATGCTAAGAAAACAGTTTTATCATCATGAACCAGGAGTTTCCTCCAAAAAAAGCTATAGGTGCTCTTGTCTAATTTCTGTTAGAGGGAAGAAAGTGTTACATGTCAACTCTACTAAATCCAAAATAATTGACTCTGGCAGATGTTTCTAAAGTTCATACAAAATTTACAAAACAGTTCCATTTAGTAATTAATTTAGATACCTTTAATAGCCAATCCACTTCAATTAAAGCATTAAAAGTGAAGAGGAGATCAGTACAAAATCTAAGGCTTCACATTAACATTATTGAAGCTCTTACCTGGTCAAGTTAGACGCCAGATTACAACTGATCTTACAATATTTCAGTCTAACGTATTAACTGGATATATGTCACAGCAGGACAGAATGTATCCCAGCTCATCTAAAAGTCGTATCAAATTCTTGAAAAATAAGTAAGGGAAAAGCCGAACTAAAGTGCATCCTATTTTATATCACTTAAGATTGAAATCTGATCTGTCAGGAGACTCATTCAGATAGTTCTGACTCCCGAAGTGGTAGGAAAATATCAGCTTAGCAGAAATAGTAGTTTAATAGATTTGTGTTATATATTAACCATTATTTTTTACCAAAATCTCTGTGATCATTATAGAAAATGTCTCACAACAGCAGCAAGGGAATTTACTGAGGAGCAATATATCCCCTGCTTTACCTCTGCCAGGTGACTCTGGGGACACACTCACAGGAGGTTGGGTCCTTCTAACTGGACATCAGTAAAATCAGTAAAATTCTAGTTTGCAACCTTATGTAATGGATCATCAAACCCATCTACAGTATACCCAACATCTAAAATACTGAATCCTCATCAATCCAGTAAATTATACTGGCTCTCCAAGATCTCTCCAGAAAGTTTACACTGGAGGCATTGCTGTTAAATTCTTTAAATTAAGTTCTTTGTTAAATCCTGGCAGAAAGAATTAATATTCAAGAAAAAAGGTTTATGTACCACATGATTTATTTATTCAAAGCATTTAAACTCTAATTTATGTAACGTTTGATATCTGAAAAAGAAACATCATTCATTTATGCAATGTTTTAAATGTTATGACTTTGGGTTTTATTCAGAGAAAATATTTATTGTACATAATAAAATTTTTCAAAAAGTATATGGATACATGTAACAAATTTCTTTTAGAATATGTTAATAAAAACCAAAAAGTCAGTATCATGTGAATATCTGAAGTTCTTTCAATAGATGAGAATTTAGTACCCTGGCTGAGAGCAATTTCCAAACTAAACTGAAAGTTTAATCACACAATTATATTAGTCCTAATATTATACTAATATATCAATTAGTATATTGATATATTAGTATATTTTAGTATATTGATATATACTATATATATAGTATATAATATTAAAGTATTATACTAATATCAATTAGTATATTGATATATTTGGATCCTCTTCATTGCAATATTTGTTATTTCCCATATCTATATATGTTTTGCATTTTTTATTTTTATAAATAAAATTGCCTTTTTCAATTATATTGGTTGTAAATTATTTTTTAAAAAATAGTTCTCAACATGATTATGGATAATGTACAAAACATTTTATTTCTGTTGTTTCCATTTCTTAACTTTTAGAATAAGAGTTTAACTATACTCTCTAAATTAAAGTCTCTTTTGGCTCTAAAAAGCTCTTATCTGAAGAACTTCACATAGGAAATATTAGAAATAGATTAATATAACTGATTATTTCAAAATTCATAGGCAAATGGAACTTTTTTTTTACTTTTACTTTTCCAATTTATTTTTAAAAGCAGTATACCTTCAATCTTTTCTATACATTAGATCCTTGTTTTTCAAACGAGGAGGATTTGCCCTCTAGGGGGTATTTGGCAGTGTCTGGAGATTTTTAGTCATCACAACAGCATTGGATAGTCTACCCACCTCCAATTGTTAAACTGTCAACCTAAAAATGTTAACTATATGGGTTGAAATGCTAAAATATCAGTACTGAAAGAGGCCTGAAAAAATTATTTAGACAAAATCAGTGGTTCAGGGTAGTGGTGGGATTTCAATTCCAAGGGACATTTGACAGAGTCTGGCGAAATTTTTGCTCATAACAACTTGGAGGAGGGGGAGTTGTTGCTACTGGCTTCTGGTAGGTGGAGACCAACAATTCATGCAAGAACACAAAAGACAGCAACCCCAGTGAAGAACGCTCTGGCCGATAGTATTGACAGTGTAGTGCTGACGTTCAGAAAGTCTCTACTAGATGGAAAAGCATTATTATGTTTATTCTACTCTTTTTTAAGATAACATGAATGTCTACAGATTAAACGATATTACTATTACTATCAACACAACATAGTTTATAGAAAAGCATAAAACTCATTGTCTTTGAATTTCTAAATCTGCATATCCTTCAAAATTAAAGTCTTATATTTTAGTTTCTTTTTTCTTGACCTAGTGATTTTTGCATATCTTACATATTTTGAAAAACAGAGTACAATTTTTTTCAAAAAGTGAAAGTGTTGCAACCAGTTCCATAAACAAAACCACCTTTTTTGCAGTTCTTTTAAGTTTCAAGTTTCCAAGTCAGTAAGGCTTGCTGATCAGAACTTTGTAATTTTCATTTATTCCTTCCCTTTTGAATTGTTTTCAAGAAGTGATGGACTCTCCTTGCAGTAACAAGATAATGGCAAAGCCTTACACTCCCCAGTTGTTCAGCGAAGTCAAGATAATCGGCATTCCACCACAGACCTTGCCAGGGACCTGCTTCAGCAACCTACATACCACAACCTGCGTGAGCGTCAGGCCAAAAGGGTGACCAATATTAACCCATAGCTCATCATACCACTAAAATTTCCATCCGGAGGGATGCCATTTTTTGATCGTGTGATGAATATGCCAGAATGAGTTCTTCCTGCGCTTGTGTGCCTGGCACTCCACCACAAACATGTCATTATGCCCACTCACTTCACGCATCATTCATTTCACCTTTAGAAAAAACCCTGATCCTGTCAGTCAGGGAGGTGGATTTGAGGCAATCCTCCCACCTCCTGGTTGACATCCTCCACAATTAACTTCCTTTCTTCCTTGACAATCCTTGTTGTCTCAGTCGTTAGCTTTCTGTGCATTGAGCAATTGAGACCAGGAGGGAAAAAAAAAAAAAACCCTTCATGGATTCATTAACATTGGCATTCTATTTTACAAACTGATCATTCTTGACAGAAAAGGTTTCCAGTAATCTCCCTTTAACTAAGCATTTCCTAAAGAAAGTTGATGTGAGTATCTCACTTTAGGAAAACAGAAACTGAGAATTACACTGAATATCATCCATGCAATGCATTCTTATGGAGCACCCGTTGTCTGCCAGAATCATGGGAAGAAGCAGATCATATGAAGAACTGAAGAAGCAAAGAGTTAAATGCTTCCATAAAAGACGAAAAAAAAAATAAATAAACTGGGCATACATATCCGGGGTATGTGGTGGCCCTTTGTTGTGGAGAATAATGCATGAGAGAGAGTGATAGAAAATGAGACCAGAAAGGCAGGCAGGAGCCAACATCTCATAAGGGACGCTGAGCCAGGTAAGGGAAACTATCAGAATGTTTAAAGCAGGAAATGACAAGACTTGCAAGACTTGTTTACTTTCTCCTTTCTCCCCCACTCCTTCCTTCCCCCTCCCTCTTTCCCTTCCTTCCTTCTTTTCTTCTTCCTCTCATTCTTCCTTCTTTTGTTACTTCATTCTTTCTTTCGGATTTCCCCACCTGTTGAGAATAGATTGAAGACATGAGAAATGATCATCAGGAGTAGGTTATGAGAGTTGGAAATGTGGAAAAAGTAGTTAAGCCCTGGATACAATATAAAAGGTAAGCCCATACTACTTTGCTGGTGGATCAGATACGAGAGTCAAGGAAGATTCTTGGTCTGAGCAACTAGATAAATTGTATTGCTTGTCACTAAGATAGGGAAATTGAGTGGCAAGGCATTTTTGTTTTGTTTCAGTTCTTCAGGAGAGGAGATCAAGCACTCTACTGTGAAAATGTGAAGTTTAGGGGGTTTGTTACAAATATAAACAGAGATGTAAGAAAATATTTGGCCCTTAGGGAGAGTTTGAGGTTGAGTTGTAATTTTGGATATCATCAGTATATAGGAGCATATAGTAATATTCAAATTGGTTTAAATAAGCTGTAGAGCATATAAGAATATAAAACAGGGAAAAAACAGAAACAATCTCTAGAGAATTCCAAGATTTAGAAGTCAGAAACAGCATAAGGAGTAAGAAAAGAATATTAGCTAGTTTTAGAAGAAAAACCAGTAGAATATATTGTCCTAAATAACAAGTGAAGGAATCCTTCAAGAGAAAAGGTCTATTCACAGAATCTAATTCCACTAAAGGTAAAGCAAAAAAAACGACAGAGAAGCAACCACTGAGTATATTAAGAGGAAAGTTTTTGATGACTTTAACAAGTTATTTCAGTGAAATAGTTGGGGCAGAAGTCTAATTAGCATACTTAGACTAGAAAACTCAATATCGCAAAGATGTCCATTCGTCCCTAAAACAATTATGGGTTTAATGTGATTCCAATTAAAATCCCAACAGATTTTTTGAAGACACTTTAAAGCTCATTTTAACATTTCATAGAAAGGCAAAAGACCCATAATATATAAGAGACTTTGGTAAAGAAGCAGGTGGGAAGATATGTCTTACCAAATATCTAGACTCTTTTTAGTTCTTTAGCAATTAAGTAGACACATTGGTTTAAGGATAGATGTATGGACCATGAACACAGAATATAGAGTCCAGAAAAACACCACACATTAATAAGCCCTTGATATATGACAGAGGCAGCAGTAGGAAGCAAACGGAAAGGATGATCTTATCAATTGATACAGGAAAACCAATACCCATTAAGAATGGAATGACTACCTCACACCACAGGCAACAATCACACAGTACTCATCACTTGATCGTGAAAATAAAGATGTTAGAAGAGAATAGGAAGAACATATTCGCAACTTTACGCTTGCAAAGGGTTTCTTAAATGAGACAAGAAAAAGCAACACTAGGAATTCAAGAGAAAGGAAAGAAAATAGGCCACCGTACAAACTGCGATTCTCCTAATTGTCTTAGTCTACAAATGTTGTGATACCAGCAGGCCACATTCAGTAATGTTTGTAACAGTTTGTGTAATTTTACTCCTATTAAATATAGTGTTTAGAATTGAAAGAAAAATTTGTCTGAAGTTAATTTCTTTTTTTTTTTAATGGAGGCTCTTGGGAAATACAGACTATTGAGCAAGTGTCTATTTTTCTCCCTATTAACATTTTGCTAAAGTGATGGTAAGAATTTTAAAAAGGTATAAATTTACAAGGTGAAAGATAAAGAGTAAAAGCACGGGAGACCAAATAAATTTCAAAACACAATTTGGGATTTGGAGAGCAGAGGTATTGAAAACCAGTTTAGTGAAGTGGGAGAAAGTTAAGACCTAAATGCTAAAAGGAACCTAGGAATACTGAGTCAGTTGCTCACAGAACAACTAGATATGTGAGAAATGGTGCTCGGGGAAAATAATCTGTGCTTAAAATTATGTTCCTAGAGCTATGAGACCCTGGCATCTTCTTTTTGACTACACTGCCCCAAGCCACTACTCACCTCACCCTGTGTCCACATGCTCCCCCACACCCCTGCTTCATCCAGGAAATCTAGGATTGATTATGGATGAAATAACACTGGCAAGCATCTTGACTTTGTGATACCTGAAATAGCAGAATTCAGTGAAAAAATAACCAACAGAAAAACAAAAAAAGAAAAAGTCAATAAGGAATGGAGGAAAACTATGAGATGGGGTGAGGTTCATTTACCACATTACTTGATAATAAAACACCCAAAGACATGGAAGATTTTAATTATCATATAAAATATAGATGATTATTTTGACAAACTTGTAGTAAAGGAAATAAAAAATCATATAATGTAAATAAAAGATGGTTGACAATGTCAAACAACAAACTAAGAAAAGATACTTATGATATATATATCATAAATTTATATATATATATAACCAAAAGACAATTAATACACTTGATATTATAAGTGGTATTACAATTAAGTTAAATTTCAATAACTGCATAGTAGAACAGGTAAAAAAAAATGCCTATTGGTAACTTCCAAGAAAAATAAAGAAAGAAGAAAAGAAAAAAATAAATATATTCAACTTTACTCATGAAAAAATTGAATGAAATTTTTCCAATCCAATCCAAATATTTCCAATCCAATTGCTCTATTGGATTAATAAAGTTAAGAAGTCTACCCACTGCTGATACAGTAATAACTTTTTTAAAGGTCTTTTTGACAATGTGTTTTTGATGTTCAAATCCTCTGATGAAACAAATCCATTTCTTGGAATTTAGTAAAAAGAAAGAAGTGTATGTTTATTTCATTTATATTAACTAAAAAGTGAAAATGACTTAAATGACTAACCTAGGGGAATGGTAGAAGTAGGCATTATATATACACATGCAAAATATCATGCAACTACTCAAAATGATGATGCCTTCTATAGAGGCCATTCAAAGATAACAGGCCCTAATCCCTGGAACCTTTAAAAATTACCTCCTAAGGAAAAAGTATCTTTGCAGGTATTAAATTAAAGCTCCTGATGTGGAGAGATTATCCTGGATTACCAAGCTGGGGTGTAAATCCAATCACAGTATCCTTACAAGAGAGGCAGATAGAAGAGAAGGTAATGTTACCATGTAGGCAGAGATTGGAGTGATGTGGCCACAAGCCAAGAAATGCTGGAAGCCACCAAAAACTGGAATAAGCAAGTAATAGATTCTCCCATAGAACCACTTCAGGAATCACAGCTCTGCCAACACTTTGATTTCAGTCTGGTGATACTGATTTTGGGCATCTGGCCTCCAGCACTGTAAGAGAATATATTTCTATTGTTATAAGCCACCAAGATTCTGGTAATATGTTGCATCAGTCACAAGAAACTGCCTCCATTCATTGACCCAAAAAAGTCTATGCTATATTGTTAATAAAGAAAGTCAATTTATAAATAATTCATGTCCAAAAAGTATATGAAATAAATATCTGAAAAATATGTTAACAGAGATTTTTAATATTTATGAATATTGGGATTATGGGTAGTTCATATTTTTTTTAATTTTAAAATCTTTAAAATAATCATGTATTTTTTTCTGATAAAAATAATTCTATTTTCATTTTAAACAAAAAAAAAGTATGTTTCTCAAGACTGCAAAATAGCCTTCTTGCATCTAGGCTAAAGTTGTATAATCAAAGTTTTCTCTACCTGAGTCAAGTGTATCGAGCACAGTTAAGTGGCATGTCTACTTTAGTGCAGTTTTCTTATTTACTTAATTAGTAATGCTTTGAGAGTGAATGAATAATCCTTGTGCTTTTTCTGTGTATCAGTTAGGAATTATATTTCCCTATTAATATGAGAAACCCTAGCTCAGTGACTTCTCTATGTTATAGGTGTATGGCTTCCGCACCAAGGGCATTAGATTATCATAAGGTAACTGCCGGCCCAACATTTTAGGAGAATGGAAAGAGGCAAAGTAGAAGATACTCCCAGCTAAGTTAGTGCTCTTTTAGGAGTTTACCCACCATTATCCACTTACATCTCATTGGCTGCTGCAGTGAGGCAGAAAATGTAGTCTTATAAGTGAGAACAATGTTAGTAGACAGAAAAGAGAGAGAGATGGATATTCATTGACAAATGGCAGCATCTTCCATACCTGTGGAACTAACAACTAAAGATGGCTCTAGAAAGCACTCAAATCAAGATCCAAGAGGAGTCACTGTCATGATATTTGTTGCCAATCTTATCCCTCTAGGAATAATAATGACATGGTAAGATTTCTCTGCCTTGAGACTAAAACAGACTATGTATGTTTCTCTTCTTTCCCCACTATACACAATAAATACATTAATTCACCATTTTAAATGCTTGGTTCGAAAATTTTCAATTTGTTTGACTTACATATATACATTGAGGAGAGTTATATCTAATTTTATTTATATCTAAGTTCTTGACTCAAAATTCATCTTGACACTGTGATAAAGAGAAATCTACCTGCCAAGAATCTATATAAGATCTATATAGGACACTATATATAAATACACACACACACATATATTATATATATATATATATATATATATATATATATACACTTTTTTTTGGTGTCACCTGGCTGAGCAGTTCTCCCCTTACATAACATTTGCTAGAATATACGTTTGTTAAGTGAATAGATCGCTTGGGGAAGCATCTGCCTGCTTGAAACACCCCTAATCAGTATACGAATTAAAACATGGTCTCTAAATAGGTGACCAAACATTGAAGAACTATGACAAAGCAAGATTAAATTCTGTATGATTGAATACTACTAGTTTGGAAGTTTTCAATTTGTAAATTGTATAAATTGATGATTAATATTTAATGGCTTCAATTCTAATGAACCATGAATAACAAAATAAAGTACAAATAAATATAAAACAAGAAAATAGGAACATTTTTATATAAATTTAATTGCTACTTTTTAAATTAAAGAATTACTAAACAGACGAATATGAACATAAAATAAATGAAAATCTCAATATAATTCAGTATCCAAAAAATCTTTAATGTTTCATTTTATATATATCACCCATGCCTGTTTGACATTCATTCTACTGAATCTCAGCCACTGTCAATATGTTCCTAGATTTAAATCCAATTGTGAAAGCCATTTAAATTGACTTACAGCACAAAATATGAAATCTTAACTAAGTAATGATTAACTTAATACACAAATACACATTAGGTTGCCCCAAGAACAATGAGCCTCTTAAGATTTATGCCATTGAAATTATTTTGCCTGTATTTCCTACACATCCAAATTAGGTAAATATTTATCAATACATGAAGCTAAGAGATAGCTCTTAGCTGTGCTTTCAGTATGCACAAATTGTTACCTCTGTATTTTTAAGTTGTCAAGTTTTCAATCTGTTACCATATTAATAAATATCTGCTGGATACTAATACTAGTTGTATGCCCCTTGCCACTTCCTGCCCAGGAGCCCCAAGAAATATGAAATTTGATTTATTTCAGATGCAACTTCTGTGCCTACAAGAATTCTGGGCACATTGTGTGTGCTCAAATAATAATCATGGAGTTTAGCTGTTGAACTAACTTGCAAAACCAGAAGTCGAACATAGACACATCAGCATAGCACGAAAGACTTCGATGGTGGAGTAGGTATCCACAGATTTCTGTGACAACCCATGGCTGTGAAAATTTAGAAGTCTCTGATATAAATCTGAGATAAGTAATAATGATGCAAATGATTTAAATCTAAATATACTCCAGTTACTTTGAAGTACCTTATACTCATTACGTCATGTAATCTAAATGATAATATTATTATAATCTATCTTTTGCAAATAAGTACACTAAGGCTTAGAGAGCATATATTCTTTTTGTCCCAAATAGTTTTCCAGTTAATGACAATCTTACTTCATAACAGAAAGCTTTAGCCACAGTGATAACCTGTCCTTGTTAACATAAAACACCTCAGCAAGCAGAGACACCTGTGGGGCTTTCTTCCCGATCAGAGCCTTTGGGGTTACCTTTTTCTCTAGAGTCACTGTTGTACCTAAACCAAGTTATATGTAGGAAATTAAATACAAGGTTTATTTGATATGCTTATTTCAGAAACTAAAATTAGCTTCATGATGCTCCCCATTTTTCTTGTTGCTAAGAAACTCACACGTCAGAATTGTGCAAAGTGCCCTACATTCAAGTGGAGAACAAAAACAATTTTCTGAAACAGTAAAAGTCCATCAAAATGAAATCACAAATTAAAGTAAACAAAAGTCATTTAAGAAGTAATTTTGAACAATAATTTAAATATAACCTATTTATAGGCTTTTAAGAGAAGATTTTTGCCATAAAAGGAAGCAGTAAAACAAAATTACATCATCGGATTTCATTCTCTTTGAAAAAACTCAAGTACAGAAATACATGTTTTGTGCATTTGCATTACTCTGAGTGTATATTAAGGGATTTGAGAGAACTCTTATTGTGTTGGTCAACATAATATGCCTGTTACCTATTAATATTTCTTTAAACTTATTCCCTGACACAGAGATATTTAAAAATTAAGACTACAAATTACTGATATGATATTTTTGCTACTATTTTAATAATTCACAGGAAGTATTTGTTTAGAAATTAAATATGTCTTAGTTATACTGACATTTGATATAAACATATTTGGCCCTTCCTGTAGCATAAGGTTTTCACTTAATGCTAAATAACTGGCCATTCTCTAAAGTTAAAACAGAAGGGTTTGAGTAGCAACCAATACGAAAATATAGAATAAAAAAAAATTATTCTAGTTATAAATGCAAAGGCTATTTCAATCCGATACAAAGCACCTTCTACTCCTGCACTATGAGAAATGGCATATTTGATGATATGAAGACAATGGCAGAGAGAGAAAATATTGAGGGTGCATGCCATTTTTATAGAAACTCAAAAAAATAGTTTTCTTCTTTTAGAAAGCAAGATGATAGCTGCCATTCAACTTGGTTTTGACCCATGGAAAGGCAATCAGATCACATAAATGGTACAAAAACAGAAAATGTTTTCTTCATGAGTTTAGAGAATAAATTATTAAGTGCAGTAGATTTGGAACATAGCAGAATTACAATAAATAACTCTGTTGAGAATCTAGTTCCAAAGTTTAATATACTTAATTTTTAAGTTTTCAGCCATAATAGTTCTTGTTATCCTTGACCTCCCAATGCATTTGTACCCTATCTAAAAGTGCCAGGGCTACAGTTTCTCCCTCTTTTCTAACTGGAAAATTTGTTATTCTCCATCCCTATTATCTCTAATGAAAAACCCCTAAAAGGTACTCTCATCATTTTATGCTTGGGTTAAAAATCTCTCTCTTTCCAAGATATTAATATTACTATTCAGTGCCTCCTTGATTTTTAATGTTCCCTATACTTTGCATAATCCTAAATGATCATATTAGCTATATCACACTTTTCAAAATTTTCAAACATCACCTGCACACACTCATTGTTTATGGACTATATGTGCATGTTAGTATATTCTTAAAATTGCAATTTCTTGAAGCAAAGCTTGAATAAGAACTATGATAAACAACTCTTGTCAGTAATGAAATTTTAAAATTTAAATTACCCATCTTTAAATATTACAGATAGCTATCAAAAAACTCTCTACACAAAACTGGCTGAAGAAACAAAGTAGAAATAAGTTACAAAAATTTAGACTCAGACTTGTGGGAGGAGGGGGGAAAGGTCATTTATTGAAACCTTAAAATCTGTACCCCCATAATATGCCGAAATAAAAAAAAAATTATCCTACTCTTATTCACAATTATTTTCTCATTCTTTTTATAAATTAAAATATTAGCCAACGTCATTTTGCATTTTTTAAATTTCAGCACATTATAAGGGTTTAGGTTACATATATTACTTTTGCAATATATGTAAAGCCAAGTCAGAGCTTCAAGCGTGTCCGTCCCCAGATGGTGCGCACCGCACCAATCAGGTGTGAATATAGCCGTCCCCTTCAGCCTGCTCCCACCTGAAACTTCTATAGGCTGTACTCTATAGTTAAAAGCTCTCCTTCTGTATCTTACGTTTTCACAATTTCCTCTTCTTTCTTAGTAAATTTTTATTTTTCTTTTGATTGCGTATACACGTTCTTCTCATCAGCTCATGGAACATTCTCCACTATTGATCATATCTTAGGCCACAAAACATATCTCAACGAATTCAAAAAACAGTAATCATACCATGTATCTTCTCAGGCTACAGGAGAATAAAACTAGAAATCAACTCCAAGAGAAACAATCAATTCTACACAAAGTGATGAAAATTAAACAACATTCTTCTGAACAATTACTGGGTCAATAATGAAATTAAGATGGAAATCAAAAGACTGAAGGACAAAGGAGACAAAGCTACCAAAGTCTATAGGATTCAGTAAAACAGTCTGAAAGGGAAAATTCAGAGCCTTAAATACAGCCAAAAGAAAGAAATATAACAAATTAACAATCTAATGACATGTCTCAAGGAAAGAGAAAAGGAAGAAAAAACTAAACCCAAAACCAGCAGAAGAAAAAATAATAACTAAAGTCAGAGCAGAAATAAATGAAATGGAAAACAAACAAAAACACAATACAAAGGACCAATGAAAGAAAAAGTTGGTTCTTAGAAAAGATAAACAAAATTGATAGACCTCGTGCTAGATTAACCAGGAATAGAAGAGAAAATAAGCTCAATCAGAAATGAAAAAGGAGATACTAAAACTGATACCACAGGCCTGGCACGGTGGCTCACGCCCATAATCCTAGCACTCTGGGAGGCCGAGGTGGGCGGATTGCTGGAGGTCAGGAGTTCAAAATTAGCCTGAGCAAGAGCAAGACCTGGTCTCTACTATAAATAGAAAGAAATCAATTGGCCAACTAATATATATAGAAAAAAATAGCCAAGCATGGTGGCGCATGCCTGTAGTCCCAGCTACTCAGGAGACTGAGGCAGAAGGATTGCCTGAGCCCAGGAATTTGAGGTTGCTGTGAGCTAGGCTGACGCCAAGGCACTCACTCTCTAGCCTGGGCAACAAAGCGAGACTCTGTCTCAAAAAAAAAAAAAAAAAACCTGATACCACAGAAATACAAAATATCATCCATGAAAAGTGAAAATCTCTACACACATAAACTAGACAACACTGATGAAAGGGACAAATTCCTGGAACACACAACTTCCCAAAACTCAATCTGGAAAAAACAGAACTCCTGAATAGACCGATAATGAACAACGAGATTGAAGCAGTCAGAAAAAATATCTTCCAACAACAACAAAAGATTCACAGCTGAATTTTACCAGAACTACAAAGAAGAGCTGGTACTCATACTGCAGAAATTATTCCATAACATAGAGAAAGAGGAAATCCTCCCCAACTCATTCTATGAAGCCAGTTGATATCACCTTGATACCAAAGCCAGGAAAGCACACAGCAAAAAAGGAAACTACACACTAATATCCCTTTGGGATATAGATTTAAAAATCCTCAATAAAATACTAGCAAACTGAATTCAAAGTCACATCCAAAAACTCATTCACCATGACCCAACTGGGTTTCATCCCAGGGATGCAAAGATGGGTTAAAATACATTAATCAATAAATGTGATTCACTACAAAAACAGAAGCAAAAACAAAGACAATATGATTAGCTCAATAGATGCAGAAAAAGCATTCAACAAAATTCACCATCCTTTCATGATAAAAACCCTCAACAAACTAGGCATAGAAAGAATAGACCTCAGGATTATGAAAGGCATATATGACAAACCCACAACCAACATCATACTGAATGGGGAAAAGTTGAAATCATTCCCACTAAGAACTGGAACAAGACAAGGATGCCCACTGTCACCACTTCTATTAAACATAGTGCTGGAAGTCCTAGCCAGAGCAACTGGGCAAGAGAAAAAAATACAGGGTGTCAAAATCAGGAAACAGGAAGTCGAACTATTGCTTTTTGCTGATGATAGAATCTTATACCTAGAAAATCCCTAAGACTCCAACAAGAGACTCCAGTAATTGATATATAAATTTGGCATAGTCCCAGATTACAAAATCAATGTACACAAATTAGTAGCATATCTGGATACCATTAACAGTCAAGTCGAGAGTCAAATCAAAGACTAAATACCATTCACAATAGCTACAAAGAAAATAAAATATCTAGAAATATACTTTCACCAAGAAGTTGAAAGAACTCTACAATTAGAACTATGAAACACTGAAGAAAGAAATCACAGATGACAGAAACAAATGGAAAAACATATCATGCTCATGGCAGTAGAATCAACATTATTAAAATGTCCATACTACCCAGAGTGATTTACAGAGTCAATGCAATCCCCGTCAAAATACCAATGTAATATTTAATAGATATAGAAGAAATTCTACACTTCTTTTGGAACCAGAAAAGAGCCTGAATGGCCAAAGCAATCTTAAACAAAAAGGTCTAATCTGGAGGCATCACATTACCAGACTTCAAACTATACTACAAGGCTATAGTAACTAAAGCAGCATGAAATTGAACATGTCTTAAATATTCTATTCTGATCTTCATAGTAAAACCCATGCAGAAATGAATAAAAGTAGCCAACCGAAAAATGTTGGAAAATAAATCCTTCTAGCTATAATTTCATGCTAAAATTAAATGCATTTATATTTTTAAGCAAAAATCCACAAAAGATGAAAACATAACAAAATAATGAACTTGAGTTTTGGTTACAGAATTTTATGTACATCTTTGTCAGGAATCAGTTTAACAGAGATTGTAGAAGGTGTTGGTAGAATACTGTGATCCTCTTTATCCTGTAGCTTCACAACCTAGCTATGATAAAATTAAAACAGTCCTCTTGAAATTCTTATTATATTGTTCTCAAGCCCAAACCAATACATGATGATGGAGGATCCTTCATGAAATGGTTCTTCTGAGAGTTTTCATTTTCTAATGAAATTAAATCATATTAATTCCTTTACCGTGCAGATAATTATTTCTAAGTTTTTGTGTTCCTGATGTTAAATAATTTTGATGGAAAATTAGAATTATCCTATATTTTCCATATAAGTACACATTTATTACCTAAAGGTCATTTTGCTAATTTAAGAGAACATGGGGGGGGGGGAGATGGAAGACTAGAAAGCAGCCTGCAGTCACAGCTCTTAAGGAGAGGATCAAAGGTTGAAGGTAGAGGTTCACTTGAGGACGGACTATCTTGTAGATGGCATTGTGACTCATCAGAGAAGTGACTAGAGATACCCAAAGTAGGAAAGAGAGAGGTGGGGTGATTCACTGACAATATTGGAAAGTACCTGGGGGAAGTGTCTACACATGTGGAAAGGTGAGAGGAGTGCTCTTCTGGCTTTGCACTCCCCCAGTGTACACTGCCATGGAGCAGCTAGGGGGCTCCACCACCACAGGGGTCTCTGACCTGATCAGGTTGCTGCTTGTAGACTGTGCAGTAGCATTACACCAGAGAGCAAGCACAGTTGGGAACCACAAGCTTCTCTGGTTCCAAGTCACTGCAACAGATGCCATTCTGCACTCTCAGCCCCAGAGAGCCCAGTCTGTGGAAGGGTCAGCTTCTCTATGGATACATCCCCACTATTGTATCTGTCAGGCCAAAGAAGGAATGGGTAGAGTGGTGCTCTCATGTGCACTGTGACTGAGTGCTGTACACCTCTCCATCCTCTCCCCACCAGCCACCTCCGAGGTATCCAAGCAGAGCAGATGCCAACTGGCCCCTCAGCCCCTGCTGCTTCCATCTCACCATCTTGATGGCACCACAGCAGCAGCCTCAGTCAGACCTAAACAGAGGGAGATCCTCAGCTACCCCAATGCCCCAGTGGGGCTTGCTGCACCTCCTCAGCCCCTCCAGCCATGGATGGCCTGCTGCTGTGGATTGAGAAGACACCCTGCTGCCAGCAGTAATCTTGTTCTCCACCCAGGTGCCAGCCAAGGCTCTCCAGACTTGTCCAGGTGCTCACAAAGGTTCTTCAACCTGCTCTGTCACTCTCTGAGGTCCCACAATGCACCCACGTACCCACCAAGGTCCCATGACCAGTGCAGGCACTAACCTTCTGCTGGCTGCAGTCCCATGATGCATCCAGGTCCCAGCCAGGGTCCCATGACTTGCCAATAGATAACCACCAGTATAAAAATACCCAAAAGATAAAGCTCGCAGCTCATATAAAATAATAACACAAGAGGAAAAACAAAATATAAAGATATCATTCAATATGATCAACAGAACAGCATCCCACATATCAATACTAACACTCAACATGAGTGGTCTGAGTGCCACAGCTAAAAGACATAGACTGTCTGGAAGGATGAAAAAACACAATCGAAGTATTTGCTGTCTGCAAGAAACATATTTACACTATAAGAATACACATAGACTCAGGTAAAGAGATGGAAAAAATATTCCATGCAAATGAAAAACCAAAAGTGAGCAGGTGTAGTCATTCTCATATCAGATAAAATAGACTTTAAGTGAATAATAGTAAAAAAAAAAGACAAACATGGTCATTATATAATAGTAAAGAGAGAAATTCAGCAAGAAAACATAACAATCCTCAATGTATGTGCACCTAATACATAAGCCTCCAGATTCATAAAGCAAATTGTACCAGATCTAAGCAAAGAAATAAACAATAACATTTTAATTGCCAGGGACTTCAACACCCCATTAACAGAACTGGACAGATCATTGAAGGAGAAAATGAATAAAGACACACTGGACTGACGGGAACATATGGAGACCAAGAGATATAAAGGACATTGAAAATTAAGAAAAAACAATTCTTAAAATGAATATTAATTCTTTAGTTAAACTTCAAATATTAGAAAACTCTAATTACATGCAATCACTTAATGTCAGTAGGGAGAAAGGAAAAAATGGATGCTTTGACAGCATTACATTTAGAAAAGTTAAAATTGATCTGAAAACTTTAAAGCTACTTTTCAAAAAAAGCAATCATTGAATGATCACTAATTTCTGATAGAATTAATATAGTTAAAATCAGTAAAGCCAGTACATCTCTTTTAATTATTTACTTGCATGGGTACAAATATAAAATTTATATAAATTTTAACTTCAATCAGTCATGTTTGCTGATATAAAAATCAGTTTAATAGCATTTATAATTGAGTTTGAAGCTGAGTAATAAATACTTAGTTCACCTAAATTTGGTTCTAAAAATATTTCTTATAATAAATGGATATTTAAAATAAAACTAAGCTGTATAAGTAGCTTACCAACTTATGATAGCTAAGACTAATTGAATAAAAATGAAAAGCCTTACCTTCTGTACTTACTTTTTCATATATTTTCTCTATGTGGTTTCCAGTGTTAATGGTTAACTATTATTAGTAAGAGAACTATGATCATGAAAAATAAATAAATAAATAACCAGAAACTTAATGCAAAATACACATATATCAACTAAAGCAAACTAGTAGACAAAAATATTTCCTGATTAGGAATAAAAAATTCAGGTCAATGATGCCAACATCATTGAGAAATCAGACTGGTTTCAAATGACATTGGCATTTGTTTCTCTTGAGAGGTTATACAAATATCAGCTGTGTTGGTATAATATGTTTGCAAGCAAACCAAATTTGGGGGCCAAAGTATATTCATTTTTGTAACAAATCTGTATATGAATCTTAAATAAGATTCAGTAAGCAAACAGATGGTTTTGCAGGTGGTCATGTCTGAACAACTAAAGCTCTTCAAGAAGGAGCATGTGTTAGTGTCTGGAAGCAATGATGGATACACATAGTTGCTCTAAGAATTCTCCAGTCCATGAAGCTGATATCTTCTGTCAATCATTTGACCACAATTATGTCCCCAATTGTCCCAAAATGTCACACTCACTGAGCAATCTGTGTTACCATCCCTGAATGTACACCTTTAGCAGGAATATCTAATGTGTGTGCAAGGAGTTCGAGATTATCAGAGCTTGGAAGGATGCAATAACTGACTACTCACAGGGAAAAAGAAAAGATTTGGAAACAAATGCAGTTTGATCTGACCTTTTGCCAAGAGTGGCTAAGATCAAAAGTTTAACTGTCACTCTGCTTGTAACCCTCAAACCAAATTGATTCATTCTTTCCTTTAGCTCTAAGAAACAACGGTCATATAGCACATCTTATAGCACATCTTATATTTTCCTGGTTAGAGCTGGAACCCATAATACTAAGTGAAGTATCCCAAGAATGGAGAAACAAGCACCACGTATACTCACCAACAAACTGGTATTAACTGAGCAGCACCTAAGTGGACACACAGGAACTACAGTAATAGGGTACTGGACAGGTGGGAGGGGGGCAGGGACGGGTACATACATACATAATGAGTGAGATGTGCACCATCTGGGGGATGGTCATGCTGGAAACTCAGACTTGTGTGTGGGGGGGGAAGGGCATTTATTGAAACCTAAAAATCTGTACCCCCATAATATGCCGAAATAAAAAGAAATAAATAAATAGAAACAATTCACAAAAAAAGGTCACAGTTTCAGAACTAGATAATTTCTAAGTAGTGTATAAATTGTCCACATAACTTCTGTACAGTACTAGGTTTTGACAAATTTCTCTTTAGAGAAATAACTTCCAGTCTCCAATTGTAGAAAATGTCTTCAAACCATCATCGTCTTTGGTAAAAATCTTACTATTTTTGAAAAGTGAGGCATCATAAATCCTGGCACTTATCCAGGTAACATGGGCTATCTCATTCACAGATATGGCAAAGACAAGTGAGATTTTATAGATTGCTATGCCTGAATGCAAATGTTAGCATAAGACAGTGTTCCTAAAGGTTTCTAGTTCAGTTACCAGAAAGAGGTCAGAACAAGCTTGTTTAGGGAAAACTCTTGAGTACAGAGGTGTTAGTTTCCTGCCCTTATGACTTTAGCAAATTTAATAGTTGCATGATTGTCACTTAGTATGAAAAGAATGACACAAACACCATGTTGGCACTAACTATTCTACTGACAACTGCACAAACCTTTAACCCAAAACTGATAATAATTAGAAAATTATTCATGTTATAAAGCAGTAAATTGTTGATCACTAAATTCTTTATATGTATTCCCCAAAATTGTCCCATTTGTCATTATAAAACTCTTATTTTGTGTACTAGCTGCAATTAAAATGTTACAATAATGAATATCTTATTCATCAGAAGTAGTAGAGGGTATTTAAACAAGACTTTTTTTTTAATTATTGCAATTTTAGGTGAAATAAAGGCAACTAGGCTTTTAGGGAAACCCTGGCATTTGGGATATTGCTTAGTCCAATCTTGAACTGTTAAACATGCAATCTGTTTAAAAATGATACTGAAAATGAATCTATACATTATTTATTTAATCTTATATAAAATTATATCATTATATATGATATGTCAGACTGAAAAAGGTTCTATGGCCATGTTAATGCATGGTAATGAAATGTTTTATGAAAAGTAATTGACACATTATGATACAAATATCAGCACCATTTCTTGGAATGAGCCACCTATGTAGAATGTAGACCATGCAAATAAATATCATTTTGTTCAGCTTAAATTTCATATCATATAAAGGGTATATCATAATTATTGGATTTGAAAACGCCTGAAATCACTGTGCCCACACTTTGTAATCTTGGTCAAATTTCTTTTATCTTCAAAACTTCTAGTATTCTCAACTGATTTACACAAAAACATTTTGACATTTCGTTTTTTATTCATAGCCTACTGTGCAAAATTTGATATTTCCTTATATTATCATAACTGCATGCAATATTTTTATGATTTTTAAATTGTGATTTAAGTATTTTTAAAATTCATTTCAAAATGCTCAAGAGAAATAAAATTTAAATGGTTATTTTGTTGTTAACATAAAAAATAGTTGTCCACATGCAAATAATGGGTCACAATCTTAGAAAATAATCTATAATGATGTATTCATGCATGTGGAGAAATTTGTAAGTAGAATCTTGACATGTCGAATGAGCATAAGGCATTTTTGAGAATCAAGTTTTGCTGGACCCAAAGGATGAGCAATGTGAAAAACACTTGGGTAGGTAACATAAGGCCATTTTAGACAGTAGACAGTAAAGCTGTATTTTTACTGTTAATAGATTGTTATGTGTTGCTGGATTGAAAAAAAACTGATTTTAAGGAAATCCATTGCGAAGAATTTTCAGGAAACCTATTATGAAGAATTCTATGAAGAATAAATTAGAGATATGATAAAAAAAACTCCTTCAATTTCTATATAATCTTCCTAATGAGTTATTTCCTGAAAATCCACTTAAAATTACAAACCTTGTCTCCAACATACAAATACATACACAGCCTGCCCACTTTTTCTGCTTTTTTCCCCCATAATACTTACCACAAGTTAACACTATCTGTGTATACCCATTTAATTCGTTTACTATAGAACAGTGATTAGAATGTAGATTCCATGAAGGAAGACATTTTAATCTTGGTTTTTTCCCATTATTGTAATGCCAGTAACTAGAATCTCCTCTATCACATCATAAAACACAGTTAATAGTGGCTGAATAGGTACAAGCATGAATTAATGATTGATTAGAAATGTTCAAATGCTATATTATGAAAGGAATTATAATAACTATGTCCCAAACAAGATCTAAAGAAATTTATACCGTAATTATATTTAAGAGTATCAACGCTTATAACCAGGAGGATTTTTTAACCCTTTGAGGGCTGTATGTATTTTTATTCAGGAGTTGTAAACTGCACGAACATTCTGAATTAAAAATTAATTTTAAAAAGGGAGATATTCAGTTCTAAATAAATGTAAATCATAAAATATATTGTGTTACTTATATTCTATATTTGTTTCCCATTTTGCATATAAGCAATAATACATGCTAATACATTCAGAAGGTACAAAAGTCTAAAGAAACAGAAAAATAATCTCACATTATCCCACAGATTAAAATGAGGCACTTTTAACATTTTGTTGAATGGCTCTATCTATTCAAACTTTTAAAAGAATTTTGAAAATTCAGTTGAAATCCAACCTCATTAACAATGTTATTACACTTATTCTTGCTTAATATTATATCATTAGCATTTCAAAGGTCATTAAAACTCAGCATTTCTATTTAATCATTCTCTTTATATCTTTCAATAAATAAATTGTGGTTTGTTTTTAATGTTGATAACTTTCAAAGTTTTCAAAGTTTCTTCGAGTTAGTCATTCAATTAATGATTCTGAAAATCTTTTTTGAATTTCTGCACAGTGTCAGGCACTCTACTGGGATTACAGAACTGAACAAAAGTAGCATGGCTGCTGCATACATGAGCCATGTTTTCTTATGAAAATGAGGCAGATACCAAGCATTAAACAATGAAAAAGCAAATTGCAATCATTTCTATAAAAAGCAGACATAGGGCCACCAGATAGTAACTGGGAAACCATATTTTGTAATTTTATCATTAGTGTGAAGAAACAAGATTCCAACATAACAATACATACATATATGCTTGCAGGAATGACCTATAAATTTCTACCCATTGTATTTTGCTGCTTAGAAATTTAAAAAGAAGATAGGGATATGTTGTTTGGTGAAACACTAGCACATTAAGACCAATATATAATATAATATATATTAAAATATTAGATCTAATAATGTTAGAAATCACATGAATCCACTGTAAGCATCATGCAAATACTGTTAAAACATGAGTATTATAAAAGAGAAATCTGCTTCAACAAGCTTAATGCATAATTTGGTTGTTTTATACACATACCTATTGGATTGTCAAAGGTAACACTTTTTAGAACATTCACCTAAAATACCCAATATTAATGTGAGGATTCTAAGATTTATGCACACATTTTTTCATGTTTTTAAGTATATCACCTCTAAACCAATCTATTCTTCATTTAAATCAGAAAATATAGTATTGCATTTAGGGACATATATATTGTTTATGACAGCATTTATTATAAAAGTTGTAAGTTTTTGCAGCCTATAACACATGAAAACTTTGAACACAAGCTGTGTGCATATATATGAATTTGGTGAATGTATATATTATAAATACTATTTATATATTATAAATACATAATACTATAATGTCTAAGATGTCATCTTGTTTTGATTTTTATGTTCATAATGATACAGAAATTTTAATTTTCATAATTAGAAAGAGAAACAATATGAATATTTGATTTTCTCATTTCCTCAAATTTATCTTGATTTTTAAGTTCATTCCATGAAAAGCATTGATGACAGTAAAATCTCTTAGAAGGTTAATAGCTAATATGCGTAGATCTTTTTTAATAATGTCTGTTTTGGCATATTATATTTTAATATGCTGATAATTTACTTATAGAAATAGATGAACTTCAGTTTGCCAATAATCAAAATAAGAAAATAATATTACCATATAATAGATATATCTAATTTTCCTAAATGTAATATTAATAAAATGTAGAATTGCATTAGAAGGCAAATGTCCCAGTCATTTGGGATGAAAATCGTTCTATCAAGGACAAAAGATTTAATAATTTTTGCAAGTTGTTTTTAAAACTTTAGCAAACATTGGGTGTTAAGTCCCAGATTAATACAAAATTCAATACAATTGTAATTAAATTGAATCTTTAACCACATGCAGAATTAATTAAACTAGTTTCAAGAGAAAAACTAGTCAGTGAATCCAATTATAAGCACTAACTTTGTGTCCAAAGTTCTGAGGTTTTAAAAAGTGAGAGATATTAATTACAAGACATGTTACTGAATGTAAGGCTTGGAAACAATCGTTGTACTCTATTTTAAAAATGTTGCAATAGTTTGAGAACCCTTTCTAGATATATAGTGGGCTCATGGTTATAAGAATTTGAATTTAGGCACTGCCATTTACTAGTTCTGTATCCTTGGGCAAATGATTTAACTTTACTGAGTTCTAATTTCCTTATCTGAAAAATTTACCAGGTACAACTTGTTGAAAGAATCAAAGTAGTCATAATTATGAAATGCTTAGAATAATGTTTAAACTGTTGGATTGTCAGGTACTACTTTTACTGTTCATACACAATTCTCTCATGATTGTTCCTTACATTCTTTTGTTCCTCTGTGCTATTTTTATAACCATTTTATCCTTTTTCTGGCTACTTAGTGAATTGTCCATCTAGCATTCATTTCTAGAAAATGTCTTTTCCTAGCCATGTTTTCCAAGGTGACCCTGTCATCTTGTCAGATGATTGGATTTATGTCCCAGCTCTGCTACTTAATAGTTGTATGATCTGGAGAAAATTACTTAACTTTTTTCTATGTGAGCCTTCTAATTAATCTATGGAGTGGAAATTGTAGTGGTACTCAACCTAGAGTGTAATTCAATGGTTAAATAAGACCATGCATAAAGCATTTATAACTGTGCCTGCAGTAACCAGTGTGATATTAATATATATGTACTCACTCTCTTTAGAGATTAGTCTTTTTCAGCATCGAAATCACTGACATATTTTGAATATATTAATCTAGAACTGGTAATATTACATTGCTCAGATTTTCTATAATCCTCAGAAAAGACATGAGAAAATTCAATCCCATATTATTAAATTTTTTAAACCTTCAAAAATCATAAAAGCAGCTCTTTATGAAAAATGACACCTGCTCTAGGAGAAGACAGCATGAGAAATGACACATTTAGGACATATGCTGCAAATTTGCCACAAATGTTCTCTGATGTGATAGAAAACTAGAAACATACTGATAATCAGAGCAGCTACAACAGTTCCAGAATTTATAAGTGATCTACCCCCATAACTAGCACACACTGGTTTATAACTAAGTCTAGTTTCCAGAAATAAGAAGTGAAGTTGTTTTTGAAGAGTAAGTTGGGGGAAGAAGTGAATGTAAAGTCTTTAACCTCATTCAAAACCTAAAAAGGATGTTGAATATTTTTAGTTTTAATCATTTATTTTATGTTTGTAATTTTGGGCTGAATTAAAATAGATTTTTCATATTATAACCTTTTCTTGACATATCATATCACTTACAAAACTTGTACGTTTTACAGAAGAACTTAAAATGCTAGATATTATTACTGTTCAAATTATTATTCTGTGCATTAAAATATAGCTTTGAAAAACTAGAATTTTTAATCTGATTTTTGAAGAGTGACATATCTCCCTTTGGGCATAGGTGGGCAGCAAGCTCATATTGATCTTTGTTAGTAGAAAAGAAGGGGGTGATTTTTCTAGACCCTTGATCTTTATACTGTCTTTTTAGATGAGCAGTTCTTTATGTTTAGGTATATTCCAGTTCTGTTTAGGGAGGTATCTGAGCATGTATTTTTCTCTCTTGGAAATTACTAGAAATGCATCCACAATCCTCCAGGTGTGGAGGACCAGCACCATCTGTGGCCTGTTAGGAATAACACGGCCACACATAAGGAGGTGAGTAGCCACCCAGAGAGCAAGCTAAGCTTCGCCTGCCTTTACAGCCGCTCCCCACCACTTGTAGCACTGCATGAGCTCTGCCTCCTGTCGGATCAGCATTAGATTCACATAGGAGCACAAACCTTACTGTAAACTGCACATCTGAGGGATCCAGGTTGTGGCTTCGGTGGAGCTGAGGTGGTGATGCTAGTGCTGGGGAGCGGCTGCAAGTCCGGATTATCATTAGCAGAGAGGTTTGACTGTACAATTAATGCAATGTGCTTGAAGTATCCCGAAACTATCCTCCACCTTCCACTGGTCCTTGGAAAAATTGTCTTCCGTGAAACCAGCCCCTGGTGCCAAAAGGTGGGGAACCATTGCATTAGAGCACCAAACCTAGTCATAAAGGGCTAAATGAGTCCTATACTTTGTATGAGAGTTTACCTCTTCATTTCTGGAAGCTGAACATTTCATTTTCATTGCTATATGTTTTAATTTATCAAAAACAACAAAAAATTCACCACACATTTAATATACTTTAGGAGTGAAGCAGAGTCTTTCTGAGGCAGCCCAGTCCACTATTTTGACTTGAATATTCTATGTTCATTTACTTAACATGAGAGAAAGATAATTGAACATTCAATAAAGATTAATAAATAATGAATAAACATTATAAATATTTAAATAATCATATAATAGTGTAAAATATTTTCCTCCATAAATAATATGGCACTAGCAGCAAACAGATCAATTACTCTTACCACATCAAAAATTATAGTATCTTTACATATTTAGCAATTTGACAAGTAAAATATTGTGTATCCTTTTAATTTGTTTGACTTATATTTTTATTTATACATTCAATATAGCATAATCAATTTTAAAGATCAAATGACTACAGAACAATGAAATATTGTCTTGATATTTTTCTATTCACAAGTGAATTTGTCAGACTTTTGACTTCACACATACCTCCTAACTTCTCTACCCTCCAACGATTCACAGACACACACCCCTCCTGGCACTGGTGCTAGACACAGGGTTTTTATTTTTGATTATCATCATTTCATTTTACATCATATATTTATCTCAAAGGGATTTTATAACTTTGTATCATTGTAATCCATTTTTAAACAATGTAAAGTAACTTTATGTTAATCTACTTTCAGTGTTGCTCACAACTTGTCCGTTGGTTGACTACTGACTTCCCATTTTTGATTATGATATTACATTTCATTTCTTTGTTGGTAGGAGTTCCACACATCAGATTTCTCTGTGTCTCTCTCTCTTATTTTGGAGACAAGGTTACCCAGGCTGGAGTGCAGTGTCACAATCATAGCTCACTGCAGCCTCAAATTCCTAGGCTCAAGCAATCCTCTTGCCTCCACCTCCCAAAGTAGCTAAGACTACAAGCATGTGATACCATGCCTGGCTAATTATTTTTATTTTTTGTAGAGATGGTGTCTTTCTGTGTTACCCAGGATTGTCTCAAACTGCTGGGCTCAAGGAATCCTCCAAGGAATCCTCCACTGTGCCTTCTCATAGTGAAGATTTCTTTTTTTTAATTTTTAAATAGGTACATATGCATTCTACTTTGGGATATAGTCCAAGCTATTATAGATTAAGATCCTATTTCTCCTGCCTCTTTCCATGAAAGACAACTTGTCTGTATTCTGAGTTCTAACGTTTATTCTAATTCTACTGTGGATATTATTTTGCTATTTTCTGAAATGTGTTGTTACAAAGTCAAAATGATGAGAGCAGCATAAGCATAGCTATACAAATAGCTGCCATTTTCTAGCCACCCATCATCATAAGTAGCGCCTCTTCACTGCCATTCTATAACTACTTGGGAACTTTTTAAAATAAAAGGTAGAGTCTTTGTATGAAGGGCAATACTCACAAGAAAAGTGGAGGATGGATGTTGTTAGTAATATGCTATTATAGGGACTTTAAAGATTCATGCATTATTTTAATTCAAATTATCAAAGGATACTGCAGTGCCTTAGTATAACATCTCAACTCTGCACCAATGAGAAATACCTGATAGAAACTTTGTTATAGGTATTCTTACCAGCATACTACCTTCCTGCTGTACATATGAGAAAGAAATTGAGAATAAGTCTATACTTTTTTGTAAACTCTGAGTCTTTTATAGCTTAAAGATTAGATCACATAAAACAATTATAGAGGGGCTCTAAACAAATCCCACAGATCATGGAAACCTAAATCTAGAAGTCTCAAGGAGACTACCTTTAGAAAGCATCTTTACAAAGTATTTTTCTTTCTAACATCAGAAGAAAATTTCATTACTATGTTAATAGTGTGCAAAAAAGCAAGTAGGATGACATGGCCTCTTTGAAACAGCACACGCTGGGAGGTAAGGAGAGGCAGAGAGATAATACAAGATGTGGTTAAAGTGAAGATGGATAAGAAGAGAGAAAATTTCAAAGGAACAAGAACTGTAATAAAAAAATAAAGATCAGATTGAAGACAAACAGAAACAGAACTGACACTTCAAATAACTTTAGTAAGAAATGGAGAGAAATATTGAGAAAGATATCCCAGAATACAAAAGAAAAGAAAAAAGTTTCAAATAATGGAAAGCAAGGGGTTAGTTTGAAGAACAGAAAAAAATATATGAAATCTATGAATTAGTAATATAATTTAACAATTTACACAGATGGAAATCACTAAAAAGTTTGATGAAAAAGGTGTAGATGAGTTAAAAAGATATTGGATCATTTTTAGACTGAAATAATTTAACAATATCATGGAAATACCAATGACTTCAAAACTCCATAGACTTATGCTGGCAAACACATAGATATCGTCTCAAAATAAGCATAGTATACCTCCTAATAATAAATGAACATCTTTTTCATATCTTCAATCAGTCTCCTGTGGCCAATTTATTTCAACAATGGAGAAAGCTCATAGTGTGCTAGAACTAAGAAAGTGTCAAATTATTTGTTTCAAAGAAGTGTGAATTTTTAATTTTCAAGGAATGACAATCCCTTCTACTTACTACGTGTCACTATCAACATATTTAACAATGCAATAGTGCATATCATGAAAAAGGCTTCCATTTCATCCCTTACTGAAAACATGAACTGTAAGCCAAATAAAGTAAAACGGATCCTATGAAAAGAGGCTCAGGCAACATATAATGCTGTACAACAGCTAAGTTGGCAAAACCTTTGCTTGACCTTAACTATACTTGTTAGAATTATTTCCAAATCAATAACCATTAGATGCAAACAATGTTGATTTGTGCCTCTCTGAAAGGTAAATGGCTCAAACAAAATTATTGCAATAAAATCTTCCTCTCTAACAGTATTCATTTCAACAGGAAGCCAATAAATCTGACCCTCATGAAAAGCTAATAAATAATGAAAAGCCCAGAATTTTATTTTTAATCAGCAAAAATTTAAATGCATTGGCATATATAATGTCAGTGTTACAAGAAAGTTCTGCAAGTTTATATTGATATTTATAATGTGCTCTTGAAAACTGAAGACGCACACATATCTTCAATATTACAATGCAATCTAAGGGTTGTAAAAGTTTATATGTATCCTTTAGCTTGGAAATATGCAATGGAAATAGATATCTAAAGCCGGAGTGTAATTTTTAGAATCAATTCTGAGGCAAGAAGTAAAATATTCCGAGTCTCAACTTTTCAACACGCCATTCCTACTCACAAAAATACAAAACATATATATTAGAAGTGTTGCTATGGAAGCGTTAAATGTATAATATAATTTCTGTGTGATTTCATTTCATATAGTATAGCATTTCTCTCATCCTACTTTCTCGTGCCTTCTGAGAGACTGTGGGACTTAATTAAATTAGTATAATTATGAAATATAGTTAGAGTTGAATATTGGCTATAAATTAGATACTGCTTTAGCTACTTTACATATATTCATTCGATCAACATATATTAAGAAGAAAATATAAGTTTTGTAATCTCACTCATAATAAAAACATATGTTTAAAAACAAACTATCATGTTAGCCTATAAGGTCATTGGAAGTAATATCAAAATTTTAAATGCACATAACTTTTGATCTAACAAGGCCACTTTTAAGAACTTATTCTACAGATATCAGTGTATGTGGTCAAAGACGTACATGAAAAGACACTCATTTCAGTATAGAACTACAAAGAATTTAAATACTCAACACTAGAAAAATGTTTTAATAAATGGTAGTTTTTACATACAGTGGGAACTATGAAGCCATTACACAATACAGCAGGTTTATGGTTTCCCCTGAAACCAGTGAGTTGAGGTTCAACAAATGATGCAATTTTACTTTTCGACAAATATCTTTTTGCACTGTTTGAATTTAAAACGTATGCATTACTTGTTATAAATATTATTTTAATTGTATCAGTCTAGCTAAACATTTTATAATTAATTTTAACCATGTCCACTTGGTTTTTAAAGGGCTATGTTACCAGTGTATATTATAATCTTAAAGGTATACTTAAGGAATATAACAATTAAAATATAACCTTTGTTACATGTGATTCTAGAAATATTTTATATCTATAGGTACTGTCTTACATGGAAGGTTAGGAAATTTCTAATAAAACCTGACTTTAACCTGATCTCATCTGTTTTTCCTTATAAAGATGTCAGCATTAATCATCAAATAGAGATGTTTATTTCAAATTTGACTTTTATCAGAGGTTAGGTGAATCACAGAGGGGAAAGATTTTCAAACATCTCGAGTCGGTCAGCTTAACTCTTCATTAGCTACTTCAACAGCAGTAGGATTTAAGAGAGAGAAAGAGAGGAGGGAAGCATGAGAGAGAGAGATAGAGAGAGAGAATCAAAGCTGTGACTAAACAGAAAACCATGGCAGACAGCTAGTTGCTAGTACTGCTGCTATACAAGTCATTACTTATTTCTAGAAATAAGATAGAATCTCAGTTACTGGTACTAAGGCATTAGTTTCAAGTCAAACTAGCAAAATATAGCAGGGAAAGGCTCAGTCCTGCAAGCTGAATTTCTGTGGATTGGAATAAGATTTATACAAGGATTGGAATGTGCATAAGCCATATGATAAAGTTCAAAGGGTCTGAATTTTGGGGAAAGGAGGAATCCTGGCACAGGGAATAAGTCAGAACCTCATAGCTAAATTGTATGATAAAAATATATTTTAATATTGTATATGAGTTTCTCTTACCTAAACTTTGCAACTCCAACCATTATAAGTGATAATTTCCAATTGTGAATGACATTCAAAGCTCATCAGAGTCAAAAGTAATTATGAAATACCACAATTTCTTCTTAGAGTGGAATATTGAAAGATTGACAAAAAGCCATAATTTAGCTTTATGAAATAAGAATTCAATTGCTGTGGTTCTCACTGTTGGAGTCAATTTATAAAATGAGACAGTTCAACTCCAAAGTATAATTTATAAGAAATCAAAATAATGGTGTGGTAAAATACTCAAATCTGTTTATCCTATTTGAATGATAATTTTATAGGGTTTTTCTCAGAAAGCTTATTCCTGAGTAATAGTATTTTTCATAGAACTGCAGGATCATGTAGTAATTACTAGAAAGTCTCAGAAAATAGGCAATTTATGACATATTATGTATTAATTCTCTAGCTAGAATATTAGTTTCAGAACAATGTATAAAAGTACAGTCCATTCCTAAATTCTCATAACATTTTTTAAGTAAAAATAATTCTGGAAATTTAATGAAAATTTTGTCTAATAATTTAGTATGGCTATTGCTTAATTAACTGATTTTGAATGCACTTGATTTGCTATATATGTAAGTTGCCCTGAAATATTTGTATGCAAATTTAAAAGGTAATATTTTATTCATGAATTTTATTTTGTGAATGTTATTCTTCTCATTTAAAAAGAATTATTTTAATAAATTATTAAACTGAAAAAATATGAAGATTTCATTTTCTTTTTTTTTGCTTCTTTATGTGTATTTTTTTTTGTTAAAAAATCACAAGAAAAAATGAATACATCCATGCTCATAAGCTCTATGAATAAACCACAGCTTTTTAAAAGACTACTGCATAACTGTATTTTTATGTCAGATAATGCAAATTAAATGAATATTAATCAGCTATATTATGCATTTTCTTCTTAAATGTCATTCAAAATCTTATCTGCATTACTAAAATAATTGAAAGGAAAAAAATAATAATTTGTTTATAAACTTATGACCCCTAATGGGCATTCATTTGTAGTACAAAATAAGAACTAAAAAATGCTGTTAAAAGGACTGTCCTGAAAGTAACAGAAGAACACAGTAACAAGACATGTACAAATATACAAATAAGTAGGAAAAGCGTGCACTGGAAATGATCCAAATGTAAATCCTAAATCATTTTTATAAAACATGACCTTTCTATACATACCTGATTACTGTCTTTATTCACATACGTGTCAAATTATGCTTCATTAAACATAGTTTTCATACTTAAAATCCAGAAATCACATGTCTTGAACACAACATTAAAGTCCTGAAATTCTACTGCATTTTAAAATAATGGAATCACCAGTTACCATTTACAGACATATTTCTTCCTTTTCTGAAATAAGATATTTTAATAGCCATAACATGAAACTGACAACTTATGGTTCCAAAATTTTCTGCTCACCTCTGAACCACTCAAAATTGATTATATTCAGAATCCATACCATGCACACAAGAAAGTAAAAACCGTGATTTTAATTTATTAAGTTTTAACCCACTATCCATCAGAAATTCCCATGTTCCAGGGTTGCCTGTGTTTTTTAGCCTCTATAATTTTACAAAGAAGCAGCCTGGGTTTTCAGGACTGATACTTTTTGAGCAAGATAAGAGCCATGTGCTTTTGTTTACATGTTTACTGCTCGTTGAAAAAGACAGGACTGAATTAAAATTTCTTTCTCTAAAGCAGCGGTCCCCAACCTTTTTGGCACCAGGGACCAGTTTCATGGAAGACAATTTTTCCAAGGACGGGCTGTGGGGAGCGGCTATAAATACAGATGAAGCTTCGCTCTCAACCACTGCTCAATTTCCACTGTGCGGCCACTTCCAGAAAGGCCACAGACAAAAACCAGGCCAGGGTTGAGGACTGCAGGTCTACAAGACTAAATAGAACTACGAATCTGTTCTTGTGCTTCTCAACTGAGGTCTAGTTTACTCCACCTGTGGAAATTCCTGCATTTTCCGTGAGAACAAACAAAAGAGTAGATCTGCTACAGTTTAGCATTAACTTTCCAGAAGCTGAAACTCACCAAAGAGTCACAGATAATGGTCACATCTGATATTTGGGACTGTGGCAAAGATGACTTGTTTAATCAATTATGTTAATCAATTATAAACATAGTTTATAATGTTTGCTTTTAATTTTCATGAAAAATATATACCTTATATGATCTGAATTATTAATAATTAATATAAAATATTGTATTAAGAAGAGGAAATATAGACTAACAAACATTTTAGAATATGCTGTTTTGTTTACTGGTTAACTCCTAATAGACTGAGAAGTTAGGAATATTGTTCCAAATTAGAACTAAAAAAATAAAAATTAATTTTTATTCTATTACTACCCTTGTCTACATCTTCACCTGCTCTCCCTAGACTATGACAAATCTTACAGTTGCTTTCCTTGTTTCAGCTGGTATTTGCTCTCTAGTCCATTCTCCTCATGCTGCCAAGGGACTTCCTATGAAGTAAATTGGATCAATCCATTATACTCTGATTACAAACTTCCAATGGGCTTCCCTTGTGTCCAGAATAATTCCTGAACTTAACTCTGCCATACAAAGGCCTCATGAACTATTAATAGTTTCCGGGTCTCTTCTAACCTCATCTAGCGTCGTCTTCCTTGCCTTCCCAGGGCTTCCAAGTTCTTTTTACGATGAGTGATTCAGCAATTTCCTTTGCCTGTAATGTTTTTTTCCTTCGTTACAGCTTTTATAAGGCCCAAGCTCATTTTTCAGGTCTCAGTTCAGTATCATCTATTCCTAGATATCACCACATGCTATTATCACTTCTATTCCTATCCCTATTTTTATTACCTCTCCTCCCAGCTTTCCTCTTTCAATTTTCCTAGTTTATTTCCCTAACAACAAGGGTCACAATCTGAAATTCTTTTTTTACTATCTATCTAATCTACCTGTATACCTTATTAAATCAAATGTCTTCTGCACTCCAATTTTCAAATGAATAGCTAAATATCAATCTAATAATTGCTCATTTATATACGTTTACTTTTATTGCTTGTTTACTATATAAAGGCTATAAGTTTTGGTCATGCTAATTTAACATGTTAATTTTTGGCACTTTAAAAAGGTGAAAAAGAGATATGTGTTTTGTTAGAAGCTGAATTATATGCATTCACAACCATTGCTATTCTGCTAAAATGATCATGAACAGAAAGTTTTCAATTATACACATGCTAGTTTTCTGTAAAATAAAAGTTACTTTGTTTAAAATTATAATTAATATAAGTAGTGTACACTACACTAGATGAAATAGTGACAGAGAAATACAACTATACAATATATATGCTATTGTTTTTCAAGGAAAAATTAGTTTCACCCAAAGTAATGGTTCTTCAGGCTTTCTTGTTGCTTTTTGAGGTTTTTTATTTGTTGTTGTTTTTAGCATGAGACTCTTTACACTTTTGGGACTTACTGAGAATCTCAAAGAAGTTTTGTCTATATAGGTCATAATGATAAATAATAACTATACTAGACATTAAAACTGAGAAATTTTTAAATGTATATTTATGGATTCATTTAAATATAGAGGAATTCATTTTGTATCAATGTAAATAACATCTTAGTATTATTATAAAATTAACTCTGACCTCCCAGAAGCCCTGTGATTTGTCCTAAAGTTCCAGAATATGAATAAGCATAATGAAGATCAAAATTTGGAAAGTGAATTTTATTTGCCTTGGTTTATAATAACCAATCCTGAAAATTTATGAAACATGTTAAATATTTGCCCAGTTTGCTCAATTTAATGGACCTTCTTCCAGTTCACTAAATAATGCCTTTGCTGGTAATGTAAAGAATATTCATATCTTCTAGGTAATTTGCCTAGATAGCAGAGATCCAGAATGCTTTTCTATGCTTTATGTAGACTTTATTATACTGTTGATTATTTCAGATAAAAAATATAGCAAAAATAAAGTTTTGTTTGTTTTTGGAATGGCTCTATTATTTGCATGATGCAAAAATAAATTTGTAAGTGGAATTTTTCTTTTTATGAAACTTCATCAGAACTTTCACATTTGGAAGTTATCAGTAATGAATTAACAGCAGCCATTTTAAATCTCTATCATCTACGAATAGTTTTCATTTATTCTGATGCTTGCCTGAAGAAGATACTATAAACCACAAGCCAGAACTTGTGTCTTTAACAAAAAAGAACAGTCTCAGAGACATGTGGAATAAGATTGAACTAGATACTTCAAACTTTCAACACTTAAAAAATAGACATTCGGCTAAGGTTTCTGAATAGAAATCACTTACACAACTTTCAGATCATATTGGTGGACTGTGTCAGGAATTCTAGAACTCTTTACTATCATGAAGCAGATAACTTCATAAGAAAGATAACCGAAGATCCCACAGACCAAAAAATAGGAATAAATGAGCAGATGAAGAAAATACTATTATGGTAAATTGCTTAGAATTATTGTTAATTTTGTTTTAATGTTTAATCTTCCGGATAAGCCATCCAGCCCACAACAATATCATAATCTATATTTTGTCAACTAAAGTGAAACATTTGGAAATGATAAGTGATTCTCACTGATCTCCCCCAATTCAGAATTTGTTATTGTCTCCTTGCTTTTAGTGCAATATAATTATTTGTAGAGGTCAGTACAAACCTGTAGTTCCTCTAATTAGAAATTAGTCCAAAAAATCAATTGTACAACCAAAACCCGACCTGGAGTGTCATATTCTTAGTATGACAAAGTTTCTTGTTTAAGAAACAAGGGGTGGCTATATTTATGGAACTAATTCCCACACAGCCCACCCAGAAAACTCCCTAGCACTTGGCTTCCAAAGTCCCAGCCTTACAGCTGGTAAGGAAAGTCTCTTGTTGGCAGGCTGAGAACTGCAGGTGAAATCTGGTAGAGAGAGATTCTTGGACTTGGTGTCCTAGTTTGGGGATAGTAAATAATAGAAACTTTAGAATGTCCAATTCAAGATTTTTTATAAAAAATTCTAAACAGAAATTAAAAAAAACTTTTAGACAGAAATTAAATTTGCTTAAACACTGCTTAGCTCTAGATTTGCAAAGCAAATTTAAGAAAGTCCATTTGAAAAATTAACATCCTTGATGTACCTATGTAAATGAACGATTAGGCCAAACCAAACAGTGCCAGCTTTCCTTACAGTCAAGGGTCTCTCATTGAGATTTTTCACAGTCACAAAATGGAAGAAGAGACAGTGTAGGAATAAATTACAAATAACCTTGAAATAAAATAAAAATATGCAATGGATACACGGCATTGTCCAAGTACACCTTCCATAGTTATTTTAATCTATGGAACTGCCCTTCCCATAGCCTTTGAGCTTTTCACAACTGTGTTAATATTAGATAACTACTAACAATGCAAATTTTTTATGTCCATAACAAAATAGATTTTGTATGGTAGACAATTAACTTTCCTTCCTGCCATGGAATAAATTAGTTACACATCTATTTGTAAATCTCTCAGTACTCCTGATTGAATTCTCCTTTGGACCAGTTATAACTTTTTACTGGTTCCTTATTAAAAAGTTAAATAAATTTTTGTACATGTCTATTTTATATTTATAGGAAAGTTATGATTAAACCCTCTTTTTAAAATTATCTTTTAACACATGCATGCATTTGGGAAAATTATTTTCTCTAGTTAGTTACAGACAAATGGGAATTAAAATATCATTAAATCAGAAGAAGTTAATTTTTTTGTTCTGGTTAGATTTTAGGTGGATTGGCCAAAGTTCAAGGAGAGAAGGATTAGTGTAATTGCACCACTCCATAGTCAATTCTAGAGCTAAGAATCCTAAAATGTATGTGGTCAACAATCTTTCCCAGGACTCCAATAATCATGTGGTCTTCTTAGGAAAAAGTTGCCAATACCTTATGAGATAAAATTGCTCAAACTAAATTATAAGATCCAAAAATAGAGCAAAAAGAAGATCCAAATGTGCATCCCTTAGCATCTCTTTTCCCCATTTTTTATTTGTATGTATTCATGGAGTACCAGTGCAGTTCTGCTATAGTGATATGTTGATGCGATGTGATACATCATTGAAGCAACATACATCGTGCCCACAAGCAGCCTCCCATCCCCAACATTTGTGGATTACAAACGACAAACACATGGGACATACAACAGTGCATAATGGCCCATTTGAAAAATGATCATACATACAATTTTCTGTTCCCAAATAAAATTATCTGAATCATTCATCTCATACAATATACCAAATGATTAAATGTAGAAAATATGTTTCGTTGAAATGCTTATCAAGCAAGTAGAATCATGAAACTCAGTTGGCTCAATTGGCCGTGGCTGAAAACAAGCAGATGAGCTGGTGTGAACTACAGATACTCAGTGCATCTCATGGAAGCTTTTACTGTATTATTATTGTATTTATTGAGCATGTTATGCATAAGACTTTGTGCCACATCCTGGAACTATGATAATAAATACTCTATTTACTCTTAGAAGTATATGAGTATAATCAGATAATTAAGCAATTACAATATAGGTTAGAGAAGCATGAAAGTAAACCTTCACCCATGTGAGCACTGCTCAAAGCATTCTGTATAAGCAGTATTGTTTAAAGTAGCTTCTTTTTTATCGTGGTTTTCATACCACCACATTTTTATTAAAAAGTTTAGGTGACCTCAATGGGCTTCTTTAGCAGTAAGCCAAGGAGGCACATTATATGTGACAACACCTGTGCTCTAGTCGTGTTGACTGCCGTGTAGGTACAAGACCTTTGACAACTTATTTAACCTTTCTGGACTTTCTTTCATCTCCAGTGAAACCACAGAGTTGTGAGACCCGAATCGTTTCTACGCAGATAGCTTACTATCTACATTAACATCCTCATCAACATAACTTTACTATTCCAGGAAATTTTTGGTGAGGAATGTAAGTTTCAAAAAACTTTATTCTTTGTTTGAGAGGCTCCCTGATAGACTTACAGACTCTTCAATAGAAAGCGTCACGTTCGAAGAATAGTTTATTTCCAATACTCTTGGAATCCCTGGAATCAAAATCCTTTCTTTGCTCTTTCCAATAATTCTAAACTATCATATTCTGGATTTTTATTAAATGCTAATCAAGCCTCACACTGCCCACAGTCACAGATCCGCCTTTAACAAAACTGTAAAAGCCCAGGTAATGCTTCAACGTTCCTTCTCCTCTCTGAAATACTACTAAGTGTCCGTTATGTGATGCTTTCATGTACAGTGGTAAGAATAAAATCGGCTTTGTCTTATCAACAGAGAGCCTTGGTAATACCTGAGGAGTCAACAATTCATTATTTGTTTAAACAATTTTATGCTTATCTTTGAAAATGTTTAATGATTTCTTGGTATACAATTTAACTATTTAAAAATTGAAGGAAATGAAACTCATTCATTACTTTTATGTTAATAGACTTGTAGATTATAGAATGAATATTTCAAAAAATAATGCTCCACAGGAATTTTTTACAAATTTTTCATTACAAGTTACGTATAATAGTATAATTACAGAACTAATTCTAAAATATCAGTGGGTCATATTCATTTAAAGGTGACTTTGCAAAATTATAACCTTCACTCCTCAAGATTTCATAGTAAAATCAAAACTGTAAAGTGAAAAGATTCTAAATTAATAATTCCTATGATCTCCTCCCACCCCAAAAGTTGTTGTAGAAGCATTCTTTGATCAATGTAGAATAGTAGAATAATGTAGAACTCTTTGTAGTTCTAATGTAGTAGAACTCTTTGATCAATGTAGAATAAACATAACCTTTGCATGTTAGGACAAAAATTATATAAATAAATAAAATATATTTTTATTACCAAACCATATAGAAGAGCATCTATAATTTTTAGGCTATATTCATTTTTTTTTTTTTTTTTTTTTGAGACAGAGTCTCACTTTATTGCCCAGGCTAGAGTGAGTGCCGTGGCGTCAGCCTAGCTCACAGCAACCTCAAACTCCTGGGCTCAAGCAATCCTGCTGCCTCAGCCTCCCAAGTAGCTGGGACTACAGGCATGTGCCACCATGCCCGGCTAATTTTTTTTTTCTATATATATTAGTTGGCCAATTAATTTCTTTCTATTTATAGTAGAGATGGGGTCTCGCTCTTGCTCAGGCTGGTCTCGAACTCCTGAGCTCAAACGATCCGCCCACCTCGGCCTCCCAGAGAGCTAGGATTATAGGTGTGAGCCACCGCGCCCGGCC
>VSMD01054575.1:0-33383 GCA_008750895.1 Mirza zaza | reverse complement strand
GGGAGGCCGAGGTGGGCGGATCATTTGAGCTCAGGAGTTCGAGACCAGCCTGAGCAAGAGCGAGACCCCATCTCTACTATAAATAGAAAGAAATTAATTGGCCAACTAATATATATAGAAAAAATTAGCTGGGCATGGTGGCACATGCCTGTAGTCCCAGCTACTCGGGAGGCTGAGGCAGCAGGATTGCTTGAGCCCAGGAGTTTGAGGTTGCTGTGAGTTAGGCTGACGCCATGGCACTCACTCTAGCCTGGGCAATAAAGTGAGACTCTGTCTCAAAAAAAAAAAAAAAAAAGAATTCTACCAAACATTTAAAAGAGAATCAATGCTAATTTTTCTTAAACTCCCCCAAAATATTCAAGAGGAGGGAATACTTCCTAATTCATTTTAGAAGGCCAGCATTACTCTGGTACCAAAATCAGACAAAGACACTAAAACAAAACTAGAGACCAATATCCTTAGGAATATAGAAACAAAAATACTCAACAGAATACTAGCAAGCTGAATTCAGCAGCATATTAAATGGCTTGTACATTATGACTACAGTAATCAAAACAGTGGTACTGGCATAAGGACAGACACATGAACACATGGGATAGCGCAGAGAACCCAGGAATAAACCCTCACATATATGGCCAATTGATTTTTGATAAAGGTGCCAAGACCTTCAATGGGGAAAAGATAGTCTTTTCAAAAAATTGTGCTGGAAAAGCTGCGTATCCACCTGCAAACGAGTGAATTTAGACCTTTACCTCAAACCGTATACAAAAATTAACTAAAAAGTAGATCAAAGACCTAAACTGAAGAGCTAAAACTGTAAAATTCTTAGAAGAAAACATACGGAAGAATCTTCATGACATTAGATTTAGCAATGATTTCTTGGCTACAACACCAAAAGCACAGGCAATGAAGGAATAGATAAACTGGATTTCATCAAAATTAAAAACTTTTATGCATCAAATAGCACTATTGAGAGTAAAGAGACAATCTACAGAATGGGAGAAAATATTCACAAATCACATATCAGATAAGGGATTAATATCCAGAACATATAAATAACTCCTACAACACAACAACACACAAAGAAAACATGGCAATTCAAAAATAAACAAAGGATTTGAAAACATTTCTCCAAAGAAAGTATTCCAGGCCGGGCGCGGTGGCTCAAGCCTGTAATCCTAGCTCTCTGGGAGGCCGAGGTGGGTGGATCGTTTGAGCTCAGGAGTTCGAGACCAGCCTGAGCAAGAGCGAGACCCCCATCTCTACTATAAATAGAAAGAAATTAATTGGCCAACTAATATATATAGAAAAAATTCGCCGGGCATGGTGGCACATGCCTGTGGTCCCAGCTACTTGGGAGGCTGAGGCAGCAGGATTGCTTGAGCCCAGGAGTTTGAGGTTGTTGTGAGCTAGGCTGATGCCACGGCACTCACTCTAGCCTGGGCAATAAAGTGAGACTCTGTCTCAAAAAAAAAAAAAAAAAGAAAGTATTCCAAATGGACAATAAGCACATGAAAAGATGCTTAATATCACTAATCATTAGTTTAGTGCAAATCAAAACCACAATGAAATACCACTTCACACCCATTTGGATGGCTATTTATCAATACAGTGGCAAATAACGAGTGTCTATTGAGGATGTGGAGAAGTTGGAACCTTCATACATTCCTGGTAAAAATGCAAGTGGTGCAGGCACTATGGAAAACAGTTTGGCAGTTTTTTAAACAGCTATTCATTGAATTACCATAGGATCCAGCTATTCTAACTTCTAGGTATATACCTGAAGAAACTGAAAGCAGGGACTCAGATATTTGTATGCCAATGTTTATTGCAGCTTTTTTTCATGATAGGCAAAAGGTGGAAACAACCCAAGTGTCCATAACAAAATGAGTGGATAAGCAAACTTGTAATATATACAAACAATGGAAAATATAAAAAGAAATGAAATTCTGACATACACTACAACATAGATGAACATTAAAAACATTGTGCTATGCTAAGTGAAAAAAGCTGGACACAAAAGGACAAATATTGTATGATTTCACTTATGTGAGGTACCTAGAATAGGCAAATTAATAGAGACAGAAAATAGAATAGAGATTACCAGGGGCTGGGGAGAGGTGGGAATGAGGAGTTATTGTTAAATTCTTACAGAGTTTTTGTTTAGGGTGGTAAAAAAGTTTTGGAAATACATGGCAATCATTGTACAACATTATGAATATAATTAATGCCACTGAATTGTACACTTAAAACAGTTATCCCAGCTACCCAGAGGCTGAGGTAGGAAGATCGCTTAAGCCCAGGAGTTTGAGTCCAGCCTGGGCAACATAGTGAGACCCTGCCTCTAAAAAAATATAAACAAAAAAGTAGTTAAAAGGCAAATTTTATATCATATATATTTTAAGAAAATTAAAAAATAATAATGTAATATAACAAAATCCAAAGCACTGCACACTTTTAAATGGATAAATTGTATGATATGTGAATTATATCTCAATAAATCTGTTTAAAAAAGCTTTAAGGGGCACAAGTTGTGATCACAACACAGCAATCAGCTTTGAGGGGTAATGGTTGTGATTCATGAATTTCATAGGGAGTCAGCTAGTTGTTCATGTATATGAGCAATAAAAAGACATTTTATACATGGCAGAACTCAGAATGTCTATTATGCACGTGTCCTTCTTAAAAAAATTACTTGCAACCAAGGAATGCCTTTTTCCTTTCTTCACATTTTTGTATATTATAGTTCAAGCCTGTATCCTTCCATGAATGCTTCTCCATTCTTCTTATATGCAATTAATTTCTTCCTTTCCCTACCCAGTATCTATCTGTCTATCCACACCTATTTATTTAGAGACAGAGTCTGTTGCCTGGGTTAGAGTGCAGTGGTGTCATCTAGCTCACTGCAACCTCAAACTCCTGGGCTCAAGGATCCTCCTGCTTCAGCCTCCTGAGTAGCTGGGACTACAGGCACATGCCATCACACCTGGCTAATTAAAACAATTTTTTTTTTTTTGGTAGAGTCGAGATCTTTCTTTTGCACAGGTTGGTCTTGAACTCTGGGCCTCAAGCAATCCTCCTGCCTTGGCCTCCAAAGTGCTGAGATTACAGGCATAAACCACCAAGCCTGGCCTATTCCCTTTATTATGATCTGCTCTCTTTTACTCATTTATTTATTTATTCATTTCCCCCAAAGAGCCTTCAATATAGACCTAAAGAGAATTTTGTACATTATTTAGCTGATGAAAGAGCCCTGTCCTTAATTGCTTATAATTTCAATTGTTACTCAGATTCGCTGGTCTAAGTTTACAGTATAATATGAATTTATAAAATGTTGCTGCATCCTTATATTTAAACAAATGTCATCTGAATTCATGAACCACTGGAACTTTAAGTGGGCTACATTTTCAATGAGTGGTAGTAACTGTCAGGTTTTAGTCTGGAATGTCAGTTCTTAGTGTGCTCATGGCCAAAGAACCACCAGATGCACCAAAGTAAGACAGGCATGGGGTGAAGTTTATTGAGGGGGAGCAAGAGAGGATTATAGAGCAAGACATAGGTTTATAAAGCATGATACATATGCCACAGATGACTGCCAGGCCTTTCCCGCAGCAAGGAAAAAAGACAACTTCATTATGGCCTGGGTCTTGTTTTCTGGTGTCTGGATAGAGACCTCCTCCTCGTGGTTCAGATGTCATCGTGGAACCAATTTGATTGGACAGTTAGGAGTGGCATAACCTGAGTCTTACTGGGCATGCGGGTTCTGGGTCGTTTTCCAGACTTTATGGTACCTATGCTACTTGGTTGATGGGCTAGAGGGTCCTCTGCATTCTTTTGCAGCTGGTGTGTGAAGTGACTTGTAGCTATTCTCTTCTCCCTCAGGTATGGCAGGAGCTCAGCGCAGGATGAGAGTGGGGCAGGACTAGGATGGGGGCCTGGGGCCCACCCTTGTCCTTCTTCCCAGATGGGGCGATTGTACCAAGGCAACAGCACCCATTTTATTCCCTAAGGACCTGGAATCCCTTGCTGTCTAACATCGGTATACTGAGGACGTTTTTCTTTTAATGACTTTGAATTATGTCCCAAATACAATAGATATTGTAAGTTTCATTTATCTTAATTGGATCTTACATTCCAGACAGGAACAGAAAACAATACTAGCAAGTTCACTTCATTCTTTTAAATCACCTCTATTTTTAAAATTTGCCTTTTAAAGATAAACAAAAGCAAAACATTAACTTAGATTAGATTAACGAACATTTTAAGCATTGAACATAAACCAATCATTTTTGTAGTTACCAGGAAAGAATTTTGAAAGGGGCGGCCTTGCTGAAATAGCAGGAAAATATCTAATCCTTCAATTTCCTAGTAATGTCAATCCTGAGATCTTGCTCTCCCTAGCTGGCCTGCACGCTGTGGGGTTCCGTTTTCACAACTTCGGAAAAGAGCAGAAAGACAGAAAGGAAATGTAAATCTTTCTCTTTATATTCACCAGAAACTGCTTTTAGAATTTGTTTTATAGCCTCAAGATGTTTCTAAGAGACTCCAGGAAGGACAGACAGCAGGGGGCAAACTCCAGGCCTTAGTTTCCCCGCCCAAAACCACATCTCAGGGGCAAAATCACATCCCCTGCAGTAAGTCTGATTTCATTTCAGAGATAACCAAGTCTCCAGGAGCAGAGTAAAAACCAAGAAAGACAGACAACCCTGACTTTTCCTGACATCTGGAAGCTGCCTGCTAATTACTCCACAGCCACTTCTGTTTCAAATGCCAACAATCACTGTTTTTTTCTCTCTTTGTCCCTATAAAATCAGCAAGCCACTTGGCCTCTGCGCTGGCACCTCCCTTCTCTTTCTTTGGGATGCCATGCCATCTCCTTGCTCTCTTTCCCCCTTCCCCCTCCTCTAAAAATATAAAATATGCATCTGCCAGTGAAATAAAAAATAATAACAAGATAAACAAAAAATAAAAAAGATTAAAAAATATAATTAAATTTTAAAAAAGATAAACTTTTTTACTTTTATGTATCCTAATCTCTGGGTGAGAAATCTTTCTCCACCCGAGCTATAAGCACGTACTAGACTTTCCACCCTAACAAATTTACTCTCAACTAATTCTCTTCAATTTAAAAAGTATTTCTGATTTCCCTCCATGCTTATTATATAAATTTCCAGGATTCAAAGACAAGGCTTTTAAAAATTTGTCAGATCACTGTTATCTTCTACAGCTCATTTTAAAAAGTAAGATATATTAGCAGCTATCAAGTTTAGCACTTAGTTCACCATCTTAAGCTATGTACCATATTCTTGTCTATTAAAAATATTTGACTTCACTCTTAGATAAAACCAAACCAAACCAAAAAAAAAAAAAAAACAAAAGCAAAAAAAAAAAACCCACAAGACCAAACTCAAACAAAAAGAAAGCAAAACCACTCTCACCTTATTATAGATTTTCCTAAAAAGATTTCTTTAAAAAGTCTTGCAGTCATATCTACAAATGTCCCCCCTCCTTTGTTTTTTGAATACGGATGCTACAGTATTTGTTAGTATTTGGAAATACATTTTTGCTTACTCAACCCCTAACTTACTGCATTGGGTGCTGGCTTAGGGCTGCCTGAATTCCCGCTCCACAGCTCCCTGGCTGTAAGAGCCCTTGGGGCTTTCTTCTTGCCAACTTCTTTTAGCCTAACTTCTTTCTGCTCCTTTAAAATAGGGGCAAATATATGAACTCTATGTTACAGGGTGAAGATTTAATAAGAGATTGTACAGAAGAGTTTAGGAGCTCAACTGACAGTATAATTATATAATTAGGTAAAATCCATTTTAGCATTTCATTTCAGTCATGTCTACATTCAGGTGCTGGCATAATTAGCTGGGTAAAAGATGAACTGTCTTTTGATAATGACAAATGTTTTTGGAGTCCCTGGAACAGGCGGCACAAACTGAGTCCACCAAAACCCTCAGGTGTCCATTCTTACAGAAAGAGATGGCAATTCTCTACCTCAGCACAGGAAGGAGCATGAGGCCTCACCAATGCTATTGTTTATAATAAGATTACATTATTTTTTACTACTGAAGGAGCTCAGGGAATTTCACCCCAAACTATGACTACTTGGTAAAGAGAGTATCTTGAATTAAATGCCCTTAGAGATCAAAGGTGTTGGAAGGGCCCTTCCCTCTATCTTCATAAAAACTAGAGGGATCCATCAAGAAGAACAATTGTCTTTTCTTCTCCTCCCAGTTATCTCTATATACTGCAGGAATGAAGATCAAGAATGCTACCAGACCTGGCCCAACCCAATTTAAAAATAATACCTGTCTCTCAGGTTAATTTAATTTCCAAAGACACTCATTTACCAGTCAATTTGTTTCCCTATCCATTCATTCTCCCAAGAATCTATTTATGCTCCTTAGAAACCACTTATCACCACTCAGCAGAATTACCTATATCCCTCATCTTTCTTCCCCTCTAAAATGAGGGTAGATTTCTAGACCCCATTGGAATATTGGGTAATCATTCTGTGATTCCCCCCATGATGCACAGTAAATAAACTTGTAATCTCTCTTATTCATCTGCTTACTGTGAGTTGATCTTTCAGTGAAACTTCTGGAAGGGGAAATCTTCCCTCCCTCCACAATACTAGCTTTTACTTGGTGCTGGGGCTATATTTCACAGACTTAAAATTCAGCTTTGTTAGTAAATCCATGTGGGTAATCATAATGGTTGTTGACCTATGTGATTCCAGCGGTGGGTCTAAATCTTGAGATGATGAAAGGATTTGAGGACAGGAGGCGAAGCTTACCTTTGTGTCTAACTCAGGGTTATTCTGGGGAAACCGGGCAGACCTCGGGAGTAGTTTGTTCCAGATCTGGCCTACGGCTTATATTCTCAGGACACAAAGAGGCACCTAATGGGTTTGACACACATAACCAAACAAGGTGTAAAGCTGGAGTGTCAATTTACTAATGGTGTACAGGAAGAGCTAGATATTAAGGTTCATTAATCAGTCCTTCTACCTATGAAGACAAATCCAGAGCCTAGACTAGTTTTCGGTGGAGCAACTGTGGGAGAGTTCGCCCTGCCGGCAAGCAGCACGCTGTCACGGCATTTTACGACATCAGCGCTGACAGGACCGGGGCCCCTGGGAACATTCAGCTTCCTCCCTGTATCCAGTGAAAGCCAACTTAATGTTCAGTGCTGGAGACGAGGGTGACACCGACTTCCTCTTGCCCAGCGGCCGGCGAGTGACTGAGAAGCATGAGCCAGAAGGCGGATTGTTGGAGGGAGTCATCTCTTCTCAACTTCCAGGTCTTGACCCTTGCCACATTCCCGTACTGTACACTTCTCAGAATCTGGACAGGGCACGCAACTGTGCTGAGTTTGTTGATGTCACTTTTTTTTTTTTTTTTTTTGAGACAGAATCTCGCTTTGTTGCCCCGGCTACAGTGAGTGCCATGGTGTCAGCCTAGCTCACAGCAACCTCAATCTCCTGGGCTCAAGCAATCCTTCTGCCTCAATCTCTGGAGTAGCTGGGACTACAGGCATGCACCACCATGCCTGGCTAATTTTTTGTATATATATTTTTAGTTGGTCAATTAATTTCTTTCTATTTATAGTAGAGACAGGGTCTTGCTCTTGCTCAGGCTGGTTTCCAACTCCTAACCTCGAATAATCCGCCCACCTCAGCCTCCCTGAGTGCTAGGATTACAGGTGTGAGCTACCACGCCCAGCTTGATGTCACCTTTTTTAGAGCTTTACATTCTAACACAGTCCCAGGTCCCAGGCATAATAAAATTGCTCTCTTCTTTATTCTCTCTCTCTCTCTCTCTCTCACACACACACACACACACACACACACACAAGAAGAAAAATCCACAGGGAAATGAACCCAGAATAACCAAGGGTTTTTTTGGAGCTGTAACAGAGGTAAAGGTCTGAAAAAGGGCATTGAAATGTGTTATGAGGTGTCTCTTTAAACCTCCCACCCTTTTTGGGAATTAAAACCTGCATTCCTTCCCTGAGGCCTGTAATCAAAGGGGCAGAAAAATGTTATTTGCTGTTTATTTTCTAGTATCTTAAGCCACTGGAGATGGCTCAACAGAATTGTCCAAGTGTCACAAGACCCATTGTCACAGAAGATAAGTTTGACCCAAACCACCAATTATAAACAATAATCCGAAGCCATGACATGTGCCACTGGTGGTCATATAGACCAACTGCCAAAAACCTCCCCTTTAAAAAAGCCCTGTTTTTCTGCATAAAGACAGGATGGTGGTCTTTGAGATGTTAGTCCACTGCCCTCCTTATTGGCTGGAAAATTAATAAACAACTTTTTCCTTTTCCTCAAACCACTTGTCTACATTCTTCATTCTCACTGATTCAGCCTTGGGGACGAGTACTGAACTTTCAGTAACGGAGCCTAACCTCCAAACAATGAGTTTGTCTTGGATGAGCTTAAGATGGGGGACAAGTATGGGCTGGCAGGCTATCACCAAAATAAGATAGCGGGTTGTCATCTACCAAGATAGAGACTCTTGGTAGTTCCACCCCATCTACAGATGCATTTGTATTAGTTTCCTAGGGTTGCTGTTACAAAGTACCCCAAACTCAACTTAAAAAACCAGAAATTCATTCTATGACAGTTCTGGAAACTAGAATTTCAAAATTAAGGTATAGGCAGGATTGTACTCCTTTTGAAACCTACACTCTAGAATCCTTCATTTACTCTTCTAGCTGTTACTGAAAGTCTGGCACTTGTCCCTGAGGCCACATCAAATGAATGAGGACAAGTGGTTTGAGGAGAAGGAAAGAGAAGTCTATTAATTTGCCAGCAAATGAGGAGGCTGGCAGACTCCCATCTCAAAGTACCAACATCCTGCTTCTGAACAGAAGTACAGAGATTTTAAAGGTTCTGATTCATCTCATATTGGGCTAAAAGAATCTCTTGAACTCTGCCTGGATTTGCCCCATCTTCCACTAGGACAGTGATCTGATCTCTGCCTGGACAATTCCCTTGAACCATCACCTGTGGGACAAAGAACAAAGGACACTCCCCTGTCCCTCCCAACCACTGGCAGGGATATAGGTTTTAGTTCTCAAAAAGGGTAACAGGGTTTTGAAGAGACAGAAAAATATTTTTTTTCTCTGCTATGTAGCTTCTGATATTTGCTGGAAATCCTTGGATGTCCTTGGCTTTTAGATGCATCTGTTCCATCTCTGTCTTTGTGGGCAGATTGTTGTTTTTCTCCTTGTGTGTCTCTCTCCTGTTGTTATTAAGGAATCAATCATGTTGGATGATGAACTCATCATTGTAAGGTTTTTCGGCGGTGGTGAAAAGAAAAGACAGACACAGAGAAAGAGTGGGGGCCAAACCACGTGGCTTTATTACACACTTGTGGACGAGGTTCTGGGGCCCCAAGAGAGGGGGGCCCCCGGAAGTCGCCGCAGTTTGAAGGGGCTGAGGCCTTTTATACCCTTTGGGCGGGGCTAGGGACTTGTGGCGGGAAGAGCTGGGGATTCTCTGTTGTGACCTTGGATGGTCGTTGAGAAATAGGAGGGGCTGGAGGTATTTGTGGAATCCAGGTGGACATCTGGGTGTGGTTCCTCTCAGTGGGTCCTGGCAGTTTGTCCTTGGTGGGTCAGGTCACTAAGCGTTTTCTTTTTCCATCTAGGGAGGGGAGGGGGCCCCTGCCACCAGCCTTACAATCATAACTAGACTAATTACATCAGCAACAACCCTATTTCCAAATAAGGTCACATTCTGAAGCACTACGGGTTAGAACTTCAACAAATCTTTGAGGAGGACACAATGCAGCCCACGATAGTATCCATGGAACTATTCTTTAAGTTGTGTGAGTTTTTGTACTAGAAATTCACTGCCCCTTTGGGCACTATGTATTTCTTTAATCTTGTTATTTTTATGGATTCAAGAAAATATAGGATTTGGTCAGTTTTAGCCAAGAAAATGTCAACTGAAGAAATGATGAGGCTCACAAATTTGGAAAGGAGAGATTTATTTCTCATAAAGGGTTGCAGCCTGCAGGCTGGCCATCTTGCAGGCTGAGAAGCAATCACCTTGGGCAAAAACCAGGAGCATGTAATTCCAGGGAGGGAACAGGAATTTATGCTAAGCAAGGTGGCTGAATATACATATTTAACAAGCTATGGAAGGAGTCATGGATATTTATGAAAGGAGAAATATACATATGCACAATTGAGCTTCATGCCCCTTCATAGGTTGCATGTACAAAAAATGGTAACCTTAGCATGATCTGAGGGTGGAGTTTTTGGCCCTTTGATATCAAAAGGTAAAGCACCCTTACTGTGCATATTCCGTAGTCTGGTTAGAGCCACTCTGTGGCTGGTGGTCCCTTATCAGGAAAGAATGCTGGTCAGTTGTGCAGAAACTGCAACAGGGAGAGGCAGCATTAGGCAATTGACTGGAATCAGTGGTGGAACAAGTCTTTCCAAAGGCTAGTTCTATTTAACCTTTAGGGAAGAAAGCCTAATGGTAGTTAATGAGGGAGGGGGTATAATGAGGTGTGTGTGACCCCTCTTCCCATCATAGCTGGGAACTCAGTTTTAAGGGATCCTCTTGGCCAAGATGGGGTCTGTTCAATTGGCAGGGGGTGAGGGGGGTTAGGAATTTATTTTCATTCCTCAAAAGTAAACTTGTTTTTTTTTTTTTTTTTGAGACAGGGTCTTGCTCTGTCATCCAAGCTGGAGTGCAGTGCCATCATCATAGCTCACTGCAACCTCAAATTCCTGGGCTTAAGCAATCTTCCTGCCTCAGCCTCCTGGGTAGCTAGGACTACAGGCACATACCATTATGCCTGGCTAATTTTATTTTATTTTGTTATTTAATTTTTAAAAAATATAAAATAAAATATTTCATTAAATTTAAAATCAATTTTTTTTCTTTTTCTTCTTTATTTTCCCTCACCAACCCTGGTCTATAATTTTATTTTCTGTAGTGACAGGGTCTTGCTGTGTTGCTCAAGCTGGTCTTAAATTCCTGGGCTCAAGCTATCACCCTGACTTGGCCTCCTAAAGTGCTAGGATTGCAGGACACTACACTGGGCCAGAAAGTATATATTGATGACTTGCTAAAAATAGAGAGTGACAGATATATAATTCCTGGAATTACAGGTAGGAGAATGTGAGGAGGGGAACAGTAGATGACTACATGCCTGAAAGATCATTTTCTCAAGAAAGCATCAACATACTTCTGAGGGTGTTGGGGCTCAGAAATCAATACCCCAAAATGTGACATTTTGACTTGCTGTATTGACTGAAGAAGCCTCAAGTTCTCTCTGACCTCACCACCTCCCACCATTGGCTCTCCCAAAAAGTTGTTTTCTGTATCTGCCTAAGATTTAGATGCACCTAGGGGAACAGCTGTTCTTTTCTTCTCCTCTCTGTAAGACCAGGAATTAACCACACCTGAATAAATACCTTAAGAAGATAATGTTTCTCTGACTCATTCAAATTCCAAAGAGAACAATTTACCACTTAATTTTTGTTCCCCATCCATTCATCCTCCCTAGCAATCCTTTATTGCTCCTCGATAGAATTCCTCTTTCTCTCCCTCCCTTAACCTGCTTTTTCAGAAAGGCACTTAACCCCACTGGGGAGATGAGTTTTCATTCTGAAGACTCCTGTGTATACACGTAAAATAAATTTGTAACTTTTTCTCCAATTAATAAAGCTGCCTCATGTCAGTGATTTTTCAGCAAACCTTATGTGGGTGGGGAGAGCTGTGCTCTTTACCAGGGATAGGTGATTATTTAAAAACTAGCTCTTACAATCTTAAAATCTTCATCTATTCAGGGCCATCTCATCCTTCTCTCCCTTCTTCATTTCATTCTTCTTTCACCTACTCCTGCCCTCAGTCCCCTTCCAAGTATGATCACCTTTGGTAAAGATGCTATTTATATTATTATTATAATTTTTTAGATTTTAGAAATTGAGGTAACATTACATACAATAAAGTGAGAATGGCATACAATTTTGTGCCTTTTAAAAATCTTAGTAAACTTTATAATTTGGTCTCAATTTTATTTTTCTAGATTTGTTTGCCTTTTTTTTCCATCTACCATGCTCAGCCTTAAAGAGCTGCCCTTCATTTTCAAATTCTCTAAAGTGCTGTGGCTGTACCCAAGTTTCTCCTAACTGGAATGGCCTTATCTAGCACACACCCTACCTTCAAGATCCAGCTGCTTTTTTTTTTAGAAGGAGTCTTGCTCTGTCGCCCAGACAAGAGTGCCGTGGAGTCAGCCTATCTCACAGTAACCTCAAACTCCTGGGCTCAAGTGATCCTCCTGCTTCAGCCTCCCGAGTAGCTGGGACTACAGGCGCAGGCAATCACACCCAGCAGCTACTTTTTTCTATTTTTAGTAGAGACAGGGTCTTGCTCTTGCTCTGGCTGGTCTAGAACTCCTGACCTCAATCTATCCTCCCCGCCTCCCAGAGTGCTGGGATCACAGGTGGGAGCCACTGTGCCCTGCCAAGACCCAGTTTCTTTGAATCTTCTCCCCAACCCTTTGGGCACTGCAGCTCTTTCAAAATACAGTAAATGGTTCTTTTTTTCCTGTTCAATTATTAATCTAACTAGGTTGTGTGTTCCTTCTCCAAGAAGGGGGGGGGGTGCTATGTAGCTTGTCTGATTTTGAGTTCCTAGTATGTAGCTCAATATGTTTACTGTCAATATGTGACAGTTAACACATATATACGTATTTCAGAGTTTTCATAAAGTTCACGTGATCTCTCTTAATCCCTACTACAACCCTATAAGATAGTTAATTAGTACTGTCAACGGAAAAAAAGCCAAAGTCTGCAAAATAATTTTAAAGAGATTTATTCTGAGCCAAATTTGAGGACCATGACCTGGAGCCACTGCCAAGAGGCCTTGGGCAAGTGGACTCGCTGTGGCTGGGTTACAGTTTGGTTTTTATACATTTTAGAGACAAGGGTTACAGGTAAAGCCATCAATGTGTGGGAGGCATACATTGGTTTGGCCCAAAAAGGAGGGCCATCTCGAAGGGGGAGGCTTACTGGTTATAGGTGGGTTTAAAGATTCTTTAGATTGTAATTGGCTGAAGACATGAAGCTTTGTCTAAAGACCTGGAATGTTTTAACATAAACTGTTTACCAGAGATAAGCCACCATTTGTTGCATAAATTGAGGGCCTGCAGGTTTGTCTTGCATATCCTTAGGCTTGTTATTGGGTTACAAAGGAAGTCTCCAAGAAGGGAGGGGGCCATGATAAGGCATGTCTGACCTCCCTCCTCCTGGCAGGCAACTTTGCCCTAGAATATTCCTTTGGCCACGAGGGGGTCCATTCAGTCAGCTGGTGGGGGGGGGGCGGTGAGCATTTTAGTTCACACTACCACCCTATCATTTCTTGTTTACAGCATGTGGAGACTTAGCGGTTAAGTATCTGGCCTAGTGCCAGTCGATAGCAAAACGGAAGTAGGGTTGGTCTTCTGACTCCAAGTTTGGGGCACCTGACGCTATGCAGCTGGTTGAGACCAGCTCTAAGGCGGCGCCTGGGCTTTACCTCATAGGTGCCCCTGGGGACGCACTCCCGGATGCTGGGCGCAGAGATGAGCAAAGCCTCCGCGAGGACCGGGGAACCTGGACTACGTCTCCCAGAGAGCTGCGGGGCGAGACCCGACGTGATTGGTTGAGATCGACAGCCAATACAACTGCGAGTAGCTCTTGCCGACCAATCAGAGGCCGGAAGGGGCGGGACTCCCTCGCCGGGGCCAGATTGGGCGCTGAAGCAAGCGCGTTCTGAACTGCCGCAGACCTCTAAGGGGCTGGGAGCCGGATGCCACGTTGCCCTCCTCTCCGGGTCTTACCTCGGGTCCTCTCCCGCGCACTCCCGCGACTCCGCCTCTGGTGGCGCGTGTCTGGCCGCTAGGCAGGCGCCGGGGACTGGCCGGGAGAAAGCACGTGCTCGAGCAGTTGTCGCGCCAAGCGTCTGTCATCTCCGCGCCCACCCCCTGGGCGTCGCAGGCCCTCTGTGTCCCCGCGACCCGGGCCTCCGGGAGGAGTCAGAAGGCCGCCGGGCCTTCTTTGGCAGAACTGCTCGGTGCTGGCTGTCGCTCTTGGCCGTCACCTGCGGCGAGCGCGTGTTCCCCGCCGCGCGCCCCTCGCGAGGAGGAGACTCTGCAACATGTCACCCGCGCTCAAAGAGCTGTCGCAACCCGGTAACGCTGCGGCCCGGTCTGCGTAGTTCGGTCGTGTGATTCCTGACTCGTGCTGTGGCTTCCTAATCCCCAGCGCGATTCTCCTCAGCGGCGGGAGACTCCCGGCGGGGTTTCCCCCGTGAGCGGGCGGCACCGTTTGAATTTAGCCCCGGAGCCCTGGGGCCATGTTTTCTGTTCTGCCTCTTCCTCTACCTACCCCCAGACAAACCTGCAAAAACCCGCTAAGCGCGCCCCTCCTGGTGCGCCCGAAACACTCCTAACGTCGAAGTTACTAAAATTTGCCGCTGGACGCAGCCTATGCCAGGAGGGGTCTATTAGAAGTTTCGCATGGTGTGACGTGACGTTCTTATTTAGTAAATATTTGTTGAGCATCTACTGCCAAAGAAAGTTCAAGCGCTGAGAAACAGATAAGGAAACCCAGATAACTATTTAAAACTACCACAGTGAACTTTTCTGCTTCTGTGCACGCTTCTGCAAACTCCGGTATGCACAGAGTAACTGTTAAAATAGATCAGCAGGCCCCATCTCCAGATACTCAGTAAATTGAGGTGGGGAGTAGTAATCTCAAGTGATTCTGATATCGGTAGTCCTGGGATCAACAATGAGAAAAAGCTAGTTTAGCCACAAGAGCTGAATATAATTCCAGTTTTGTAATGAGCTCTGGGTCTCTAAGGTCATCCCCGATTATAATGTGTCGACAAATACACACATAAAAACGTGTGAGGCAGGAGATGTGGAAACGAGAATTAGTAATAAGAACAGAACAGTAACTGTCGCATCACAGAATGAGGATGTTCAGTTCCAGGTGGAAGGGGAATACTAAATCCATAATTAAGAAAGAAATTTACCAGAGATTAACTGGTGCCCCTAGGGTATTGATGAACAGGACTGGTCAAATTGTTCTTGAAACTAGTGCAACTAGCTGAGAAACATATCACTCGCTATAAAGTAAGAACTTTCTCTCTCGTAGGAATATCATACAGTTATTTGGATTTTTTACTCAAGATCTCTGGCCTTCCCTTTCTCAGGCTAGTCTCGAACTCCTGAACTCAAGCAGTCCTGTCTCGGTCTCCCAGAGCGTTAGGATTACAGGCGTGAGCCACCATGCCCAGCCTGGTGTCCAGTGTTAATGAAGCTTTTTAATGGACAACTCGGAATTCCAAAATCTCAAGGCTGTGCCTTAAGGTTAAATGCCCATGACATCAGACCATGGCCTGCCCCCTGGGAAAGGAGGCTAGTGAGCTGGCAAATACCTCTTGTGAGAAAATTTTAACTACAGCTTCTAAAGGTTTCTTGGTTTCATCCTTGTTTGGCACAGTGGGTGTTATCTGGAACTCAACTGGTGAGTGATTAATGAAAATGAATAAATGACACAGTGGATTACATCAGCCTAATTCTTCTCAGGCTTATTAAAATCAAGGGGAGAAATAATATATTTTAAAAATGGAATAATGCACGAGCAAAGAGATTCCTACAAAGTGTAGCAAGTTGGTATAGATTAGAATTTAGAGATCCAAAAATCAAAGTGAGAAATATCTTGCAAGAGACTTGTAGGGCAGTAGTAAGATTATCTTTTTATTTTTTTTATTTTTCTTTTTCCTAGGAGCTGGTTGTTTGAGTAAGATCATCTTTAATAAAGAAAGGAAACTGCTGAGAAAGCATTGAGATCATTTGTTTATAATGTAGAAACTAAAAATGTGTTTTCCTTGCTGTATGCGTAACCATTTAGCACAGTGGAAAAGGGGGTCCTAAGTAAATCAGGCCTATGTGGGGGGTCATTTATCTTCAGAGGAGATGTGTTCTTGACATTGCAATTTATTACTTACATCTATATATTAGGGGTTTATTGGCTTATGCCTTCATCTTGTCATTCTTTAGGCTTGTTCCTTTTTTGTTTGTTTTTTTATGAGAAGGGGTGATGGGGTCTTGCTGTGTTGTCCAGGCTGGCCATGAACTCCTGGCCTCAAGCTATCCTTCAGCCTCAGTCTCATAGCTATGTGGGACTGCAGGTGTGCCCTACTGTGCCCAGCCTAGGCTAGTTCTTAAAGGTGTTGCTACCTGACTTACCCACCTTGCATCTGACTGATGCTTTAATCAGTTAATCCCATGTATGTTTATCCTTTGGAATACTTGCTGTGAATCAAAATAATTGTTAGCTAGAAAATAAAATGTTAATGGCAGAAAAAACCAAAATACATTGGCTGGAACCACTCAAACTGGGGCAAATACTGTGTGATCTTAGGCTCACGAGTGAAGAACATTCCTTGAGACCCTCTCTTCTGCAATCCAGTTATACATTAAAATATTTCTGAGACTATTATTACTAGTCAGTTAGATAGGGGAACTGCAAAACTATATATTCCTATATTTACTATGAAAGATGTTAGAATCTGCTCCATTTAGAATCTGACTATTCAGTCATAAAATGTACAGAATGTTCTAGACCTAATGAACTGAGTACAGATAAATACAGCACTTTTTGTTGTTCTTCATGGAAGAGCAAAATTTCAGTAGATGCCCACTTTGCCAAGAGAAAGGAGAATTGTTAAGGCGACTTATTCTTTTCAGAAAGTTCTGATGGTAATTAGAAGCCAGGGAAAGGTAACCTCCTACTGGAAAAGCTGGGGAATACAGAAGGATAAGAACAGTGAACACTTATACCAGCAAATCTTAGTTTCTCTAAATGAGAAATCTTACATTATCCCCTAAAGGAAAAATAAGCGTGTGGGTAATGTGGAAGCAGTGGATTTTTAAGGCCCTCTGTTGCAGAGGTGTTTTGTATTCAGTCCATACAATCCCTGCTTGTATATGTTTTGTGATGTATTCCCTTTTGTCTATTTTCCATTCACAATTCTCTTGTTTCCATAGACAACCTATTTCACATATATCCATATATTTGTACATTTCATTGTATATTGTAGTCTGTGTACATATTTTTAATTTATTATTAAATCATCAATTTAATAATAAAATAATATACAGTATAAATATAAATAATAATATAAATTATTTAAATGGTATCTTGGTAGTTAACCATTTCTAACTTTTTCACTTAATATTCTGTCCTTAAGAACCAGCTATGTCACTCTGGTGTATCTGGTTATCAGTGTGTAGTCCACAGTGAGCATCTGCCACATTTTACTAAGCCATTTCCCAAGGTGGCCTCCAACCTGCCCACTCTTGTGAACATCCTCTTATGTGTTCTTGGTGGACCTATGTGAGACTTCCTTTGGAAATATACCTCGAAGTGATTGCTGGGTTTTCTGCATACTTAATTTTACTAAGGCCTGTTCAGTCTCACACCTGTAATCCTAGCACTCTGGGAGGCCGAGGCAGGAGGATCGCTTGAGCTCAGGAGTTCAAGACCAGACTAAACAAGAGTAAGAAATCTTGTCTCTCAAAAACAATTTTTTTTTTTTTTTTACTAAGTCCGTCTAGGCTGCTCTCCAGAATGGCTATTTCTGTCTGTATTCCAGGAAGCATACTTGAGGGTTCAGACTTTCTTTGGCATTATTCAGTATCATAATTATTGCCCATCTATTGAGTGTAAATTGATACATTTCATTTTAATTCACATTTCTCTGATAGCTAATGAGTTTGAGCATCTCTTAATGTACTTGCTGGTTATTCAGTTTCCTATCCCTTGATTGTTTATATCTTTTGCTCATTTTTCTATTTGGTTTCTTAATTGATTTGTGGGAGTCCCTTGTACATTCTAGGGGTTAGTCCCTTTTGGACACTGAAAACTCTTTCCCCAATACATCGTCTATTATTTTTGCCTATAGCGATCTTAATTTAACAGAAATCCTTAGTTTTTATGTAATCAAATTCATCATTTTTAAAAAAAGTTAGAATCTTTTTGAGTCTTAAGATGCTCCTCCCCAGTTGAAGTCATATAGGCTTTTAGAGCTTGAATTCACTCCCCTAGCTCTAAAAAAAAAAAAAAAAAGAAATATTTAATAAAAAATAAACAAATAAAAAAGATGCTCCTCCCTAGTTGAAGTCATATAGACCTTTCACAAATTGTAGGATAAGTTTGTCAAGTTTCTGAAAAAAAAAAAATGTTTAGTGTCTTAAAAAACCTTTGATCTGTTGCCTATGTGGTGACTCAACAAACAAAAGCTCAGAATTTTCACGTGTCGAGGCTGGATTGTTTTATGGTAAATAGTGAACTATCTGAAAGACTGAAAACAAAAATTTGTATTTCTGGCCAGAAAAGTAGGGGCCCCATGGAAAGTACAAAGACTTTTTATGAAAATGGGAGGAGGAGTGCAGACGCTGTCTGTAGTCAAATTTGCTAAACATGTGTGCATTTGCTCATTGGAGGAGACAGAAGGAGAAAGACATGAAGATAATTTGATATTGATTGACCATTTTGCTGATGCAAAGGACATATTTCATTTTGGAAAAGATCCATTTTTTTTCCCCTAGAAAGTTTGAATACCTTTTGAACATGAAATTTTACACCTTATTCCCCACCCCACTGACCCTGCAAGGCCCCCATTAGTCTTAGGATTCAGTCACCCACTTAAACTCATACAATCTCATTTCAGGTTGGACTTTTAAGAAAGGAATTCCCTTGGGCATATAGGTTGAAGTTTTGAGTCCTCTCCTCATTCCTCTTTTAAATTACCTCCATTTAATTGTTTTCACTAAGTATTGTCTTTTTTCTGCCAGATTGATGTTCATTTCCAAACCTGCAAATATGCCATTATTGCCCCAATATGAACAACTGAGAGTTTTAGTCTTTCTGTGATATTTTTTCACAGCTCACTGGACTTTGTAGTATACAGAGCACAATCTTTAGAGTTTCAGTCCTAGCTATGTGATAATAATGACATAATAGGAGGGGCTAACATTTGTCAGATGTTTACTGTATATTGAATATGTACATCTCATTTTGTGATTGTGTGACTTGAAAGGCCCAGCTTTTAAACACATGATTTTATTGTCACAGTTCTGATGATGAAGGCAGGGTTATGTTTCCCCATTTTGTTGAAACAGGGAGTCTTGTCTAAAATCTCATAGCTACTTAGGGAAGCTGGAACTAAAGCCCAGATTTCTTGGCTTTTCCTACCCTACCACTGTTAGTTTAATCATATCAAACTCTGAATGTTTGGTAGCTGATAGGACAGTCATGTCGGGGTGGGGGCAGTCCAAATTAATACCACATCTGAATTTGCTTTGTCAACTATAGCTTGAAATGACTGGCCCCCTGCCTGATGACTTCTGTCTTTCTATTATACATGCCTCATCAAGCCCTACCTTTTTTCTGTATTTCCTTTGGTACTTGAAGTGCTACTGACTGGATCATTGGATTTCAACTTTGTTTCTTTATCAGGAAGGGTTTTCTCTCACCTGCAAATTCAATAAACACAGTTAGCCAGTGAGCTGGCTTTGGGAAGGAGAAACATGCTGCCCTTTGGGAAAGAAACCAGAGACTGCTTATTGAAAATTTCCCTTGCAGATTACTAAACTAGCCTTCCTGAAGGCTAATAGCTCTTTGGCCATCATCTCGCCCCTGTTCTCATCTTGCGTACCTGAGACTCTGGACAGTAAGACAAGGCAGGGTTGTTAGTGTGCACCCAATGCCAGCATACAAATATTCTTATGTTACTGGTTTGGGTTTTAAATGACCTTTGCCTCTTCCTCCTTGTTTTCCCTCACTTTTTTGTCATCTTAATTAAGGAAATATTTCTTAAACATTTAGGTGCCAGGTACTGTTCTCAGTGTTGCTAGGCATGAGATGAGTCGGTCTAGAGACAGTCTTTTCCTCCAAGCAGTTCAAATAACTTAGAACCAGCCCCATTTCACTTGAGCTTTGCTCCACTCTCATTGGGTACAGAGGAATGTTGACAAGATGGATTGATGACGTTGTGGTTTGTTTGGAGTAATTTGTGTTCATTCTGATAGGCCATAAGGAACTGCTGAAGGTGTTTGAGCAGGGGAAGCAAGTGGTTTAAAATTGTTCTATAATAGGAAGATTAATCTGATAGTGGTGCATAGGATTGATTGGAACACCCGGTGACCAGGTATGGTGGTGATTTCTTACCTTTTTGGGACACTTGATAGTTTACAAGGCAACTCCAGTTCTGTGATCTCATTTCCATAGGTGCAAACTGAAGCTCAAAGATTTGTGATGGCTAGTGTGTGTAGAGGGGGCTTGAAGAAAGGGGTTGGCCCTAGGGGTAAAAGGTGGGACCCATGTGAGTGGCATTTTGGAGGCCAAATCTATAAAATTTGGGATCTGAGTAGTTGCTGGTTAACAAGAAGAATAAGGAGTCAGATAGTACTGAGATTTTAAGGTTAGGCTTTTGGGAAGGGTGTTGCCATTCACAGAAATAGGGACATGAGACAGAATGTAGCAAGTTTGGTTTTGAACATTAGATTGAGAGACAGATGTGTATTCCAGATGGCAACACCAGGTGCACAGTTTGAAATCTGGGTCTATGTGCTTGTTTCAGCAGCACATATACCAAAATTGGAACAAAACAGAGAAGATTAGCATGGACCCTGCCAAATGGATGACACGTAAATTTGTGAAGCGTTCCATATTAAAATACTTTTATAAAAAAATTTTAAAAAATCAGTCTAAGATTGGGGCCAAGTGTTTTTTGATAATTAGAAGGTCTTGGGTGACTTTAGAAAGCAATTTGAGGACGGCGGTGGAGGAGGAAGCTAGATCAGGAAGAATCAGTGGGTATTCCACATCTGGGAATAAAACACACACACACACACACACACACACACACAACCACACATACACACAATCCCCCAAACAAACAAGAAAAGGAAGTTATGTGGGGCGGTGTAACTGCTGGAGGTGGGAAGGGGCAGAGGGAGGCGTTGTGGCCGTGGTGATCACATGTTCTTCCTTAGGTGCAGAGAGAGGGGAGATAGAGTGAGCTAAGCTGCAAGAGGGTTTGGAGGTGGCGAGGGTGTGAATTTGAGGAGCTTCCAACAGAAGACTTCTTTGTACAGGACTGGGTGACATCACTTGTAGAGTGAGAAGGATGGAAGGGATTTGTTGCTAAAAGAAAGCAGAGGTTGGGAGAGCAGATATCCAAAGTATTGTGGGAAGTCAAGAAAAGGTGAACCAAAGAAGGGACTCAACATTATGAATTTTCAGTGACTCCAGTCAGCACATTTTTGTGGCTTTCCAATAGTTCTTAGAAGCCAGAAAGTAGCATTGGAAGGAGTAAGCATTGGGTCCTTTTTAGGGCCAGGTATTAGAAGGAGTAAGCATTGGGTCCTTTTTAGGGCCAGCAGCATGGGGTGAGTTGAGAAGTTTGAGGGTGTTGGCCAGTTATTATCTAATACATGGAGCAGAGATGAGTAAAAGCCTGTCTGCAGGCTATTATTAGCACTGGCAATAGGTGGGAGGAACGATCCAAACTAACATTTTAAAGGGCAGTTTGGAATTACTGATGGTTTTCAATTATCCCTGCTAAATCTCCCTATTAAGGGAGCATCTGCCCAGAACTAACAAAGGAAAGAGAGCTCTGAGGACTCTCTTGATTGATTGATTGATTGATTGATTGATTGATTGATTCAGAGTCTCCCTCTGTTGCCCAGGCTAAAGTGAGTGCCATGGCGTCAGCTTAGCTCACAGCAACCTCAAACTCCTGGGCTCAAGCAATCCTGCTGCCTCAGCCTCCCGAGTAGCTGGGACTACAGGCATGCGCCACTATGCCCGGCTAATTTTTCCTATATATATTAGTTGGCCAATTAATTTCTTTCTATTTATAGTAAAGACGGGGTCTCGCTCTTGCTCAGGCTGGTTTCCAACTCCTGACCTCGAGCAATCTTCCCGCCTTGGCCTCCCAGAGTGCTAGGATTACAGGCGTGAGCCACCGCGCCTGGCCAGAGGACTCTCTTTAGCAGCTTGGCCTCACCTTGTGTCACCAGCTCATCGCTGCCTGTCTTCCTTATCTCTGAGAAAGGAATAGCTACTGCCTACTTTGACTTTGGCTTGGTGCTTCACCAGTAATTCTGTGCTGTGTATAATCTTTTATTGTATTAAACATTGTTATGACTTAATGAGAACACTTTGGGGCTGCATTTTTCTAATGCTGTAGAGTTTTGAGTGTATCTTTTATGAACTCCATGTACTCCCTATTGTGGTTTATTATAAATTATTCTGAAGTCCCCACCGACCCATCTTTCTTTACCTTTCGTTCTTTAAAGTCAAACTTTCACTTTTTCTTTGAAGCAGGTCTGAAGAAAACCCTGCGTGATGACATTGAAGCCATTCTGCGGAAGAGGATTATGGTGCTAGATGGAGGGATGGGGACCATGATCCAGCGTCACAAGCTAAGTGAAGAACACTTCCAAGGTCAAGAATTTAAAGATCATGCCAGGCCACTGAAAGGCAACAATGACATTTTAAGTATAACTCAGCCCGATGTCATTTACCAAATCCATAAGGTAAAGTATTCCCAGGTTCCTGTATATATATATATGCATTCTGTTATTCTGCAAGCTGTTTCATGTACCGAGGGAAGACTACTATGCCAAGTGCTCTGGAGAATACAGAAGAAAGAGGTGGGTGGTTTATTCAGAAAGCAGGTATTGGACACCAAATAGAAGTCATGCACTGTGTTGAGCACTCAGGATAAGGAGATGAGGAAGGTAGGTTTTCTGCCCTTGAGGATTTAAATTCCAGTGAAAACAACCTTAAAATCCTGGACAAATCAGGGTTTTCACGTTCACTATCTTATTTATGTTACTATAGTAGCCGTGATGGAGAAATAGTGAAAGGTAGTATCTTAGCTCAGGCTGCTATAATAAATTACCATAGACTGAGCGGCTTAAACAAGTGCACATTTATTTCTCACAGTTCTAGAATCCAGAAGTCCATGACCAAGGTGCCAGCAATACCTGTTTCTGGTGAGAGCCCACTTCCTGGTTCACGGACAGCTGTCCTCTCGTTGTATCCTCACATGGTGGAGTGCAGAGAGAGAAAGCAAGCTCTCATGTCCCTTCCTAGATGGGCACTGCTATGGTCTAAATGTTTGTCCACCCCAAGATTCATATGTTAAATCCTAATGTCCGGTGTGATGGTATTGGGTGCCCTTGTAAAAGAGGCTCAAGGAAGCCTATTCACCACCTCTGCCATGTGAGGACAAGGTGAGAAGATGCTGTCTGTGAACCAGGAAGTGGGCTCTCACCCAGTATAAAATTCCATAACTACCATTTATGTATTTTACTTTAAATTTTAGTCTAATTTTATATACTTAGATTTTCCAGAATTTTTTTTTTTTTTTAATGAGACAGAGTCTCACTTTGTTGCCTGGGGTAGAGTGCCATGGCACCAGCCTAGCTCACAGCAACCTCAAACTCTTGGGCTCAAGTGATCCTCCTGCCTCAGCCTCTAGGATAGCTGAGACTATAGGTGTACCCACCACCATGCCCGGCTAATTTTTTCTACTTTTAGTTGTTTGGCTAATTTCTTTCTATTTATAGTAGAGACGGGGTCTTGGTCTTGCTCTTGCTCAGGCTGGTCTCAAACTCCTGACATTGAGCAATCTGCCTGTCTAAGCCTCACAGAGTGTTAAGATTACAGGCGTGAGCCACCGTGACCAGCCCTTTTTTTCCAGAATATTACAGGAGTACAAATGTTTTGGTTACATAGATTGCTTTTATACAGGTTGAGTCAAAGTTATAAGTGTGCCCATCCCCCAAATAATGTGCATTGTACCTGTTAGTTGTGAATTTACCCATCCCCTTTCACTCCTCCCATGTGCTTGATTTCTATTGAGTTTTACTTCCATATTATACTTAGATTTTTAAACATTTAATTGGTATTATATTGCTTGTTACTGTCTTATAATTTGCATTTTTATTTATATACCATGAGCATTAAATATTCTGAAACATTGTTTTAATAACTTCATAATCTATTCTATGTATATATATCATCATTTACTTAACTAATCCCCTTATTCTTAGGCATTAAGGTTGTTTTTAGTTTTTCTTGCTATTAATATTTTTTAAAAACTTAAACTAGTTCTCATAAAACAAATCTCATAGATAAGAATAAATTCCCATTTGACCATATTCCAGATTGTAATTTTTTCCCTAGAGATAACCACCGATATTAGTTGGTATGTATCTTTCCTGATCATTTTGTTATGCATTTATATAAGTATATGTGTATATGTGGGTGAGTATATATATATGTGGAAAACTCACAGTACTGTTTGTGTTTTAAATTTAATGGTGTCATGCTTTACATATCATTCTATTTTACTTTTCTGCTTAACCGTACTTGTAAGATCTTTCTATGTCAGTATATGCAGATGTACACAATGTTTTTTTTAGCTGTCACATAGCATGTAATAAAATGAATATATTATAGTTATTTAGCTATTTCCCTATTGATGGATCTTTAGGATGTTTGTGACTTATTGTTATTATAAATATGTATATCTTGGTTTTATTTCCCAGCTCTTCTGCAGACATTGTCCGTCAGCTTAGGAGGGATTGGGTTTACTCACTATTGGAAAATCAAGGTGGTCAGGAGATTCCAGAGTGCTAGTCAAATTGAGGTTGAGATAGCGTCTAAAGAGTGAAGCCAGGAAGATGGGTTTCAAATGGGGGGAACAGTGGGGAATCTAAGTGCTTGAGGTTCCAGTAAGGGTGCAGATCTGGTTCAGAGGGACTGGCAGATGTGAACCGAAAAAATTTGTGGTCAGAATTCGAGATGTCAGAGACAGTGCAGTTCTCAGTGGGGATCAGGTTGTGCTGAAGCAGGGAGAAGGTAAAGGAAGGTAATTAGTTATTTAACTAATGTTTGGTAGTGCCCGCGATGTGCCAGACATTTGATATGCTTCTTATATTAGCATCTCGACACCCTGTGAAGTAGGGCTATAATATTTTCAAATGAGGAGACTGAGACTCAAGACAGTTTAAGGAACTTGATCAAGTTCATAGAACTTCAGCATGTTAATTAGTCTGAATTCAACTTCTGTGGTTATTTACTTATATATACCACATGACTTTTCTGTGAAATCCTTACACCTTTCTGCATCTCTGGCCTCTAGTGCCTTGTCTTATTAAGTGGTCAAAAGATGTGTGGTGGTGGTGGTGAAGGGACATGCTTATTGTTGGGGGACAGGGACTTTAAAACTCATAAGAATTAATGGTATTATCTTTTGTTGCAGGAATACTTGCTGGCGGGGGCAGATATCATTGAGACAAATACTTTTAGCAGCACCAGTATTGCCCAAGCCGATTATGGCCTTGAACACTTGGTAAGAATTCCATTTTTCCACTTATCTAAGATGTTCACGAGCATTTGCTGCATTGGTAGTTGCCAGTGAGAAAGCCCCAAGAACCTGCAGAGTCAAGCTGGTGACTAGTTTTCTGCTGTGGTGAGACAGGAAAATGGTTTGAATCTCCTCTGCTTATGAACACAGCAGCCTGTTCATTTTCCAACTGGCTTCTTTTATGGGCAAGTTGTAATCAAATGAAATGATACTTACTATGCAGTGGCTGTTGATAAAGGCATAATCATTGGCTATATGCTCACAGTATTGTGAGGCCTTTTTAAGTATCAGGTGGCAGATTTACTTTCTTTTTTTAGATTGTAGTAAAATACATATAACATGAAATTTACTATCTTAACTATTTTTAAGTGTACAGGTCAGTGGCATTAAGTACATTCACAGTGTTATGCTACCATCATTAGTATTCATCTCTAGAACTTCTTCATCTTCCCAAACTGAAACTGTGTATCTACTAGAAAATAACTCCCCATTCCTCCCCACCCCATAGCCCATGGCACACTCTATTCTACTCCTTCACTGTTTTTTCAGACAGAGTCTTGTTTTGTTGCTCTTGGTAGAGTGCAGTGGCATCATAGCTCACTGCAACCTCAAACTCCTGGGCTCATGTGATCCTCTTCCCTCACCCTCCTGTGTAGCTGGGACTATAGGTGCATGTCACGACACCCGGCTAATTTTTCTATTTTTAGTAGAGATGGGGTCTCGCTCTTGCTCAGGCTGGTCTTGAACTTTTGAGCTCAAGCAATCCTTCCACCTTGGCCTCCCAGAGTGATAGGATTACAGGCGTGAGCCACCATGCCGACCTATTCTACTTTCTATCTCTATGAATTTGACTATTCTAGGTATTGCATGCAAGTTGAATCATATGGTATTTGGCCTTTTGTGATTAGCTTATTTCACTTAGCATAATACCCTCATGATTAGTCCATGTTGTATGTATCAGAATTTCCTTTTTAAGGTTGAATAATATTCCATTGTGTGTATATACCACATTGTGCTTATCATTTATCTGTTGATAAACATTTGGGTTGCTTCTTCCTTTTTGCTGCTGTGAATATACAGTATTGCTACTATGAACATGTGTGTGAAATATGTTTTTTGAGTCCCTGCATTCAATTTTTTGTATATATAGGCAGAAGTAGAATTGCTGGCTCATCTGGTAATTCTGTGTTTAATTTTTTGAGGAACTGCCATACTGTTCTTCACAGTGGCTGTGCCATTTTACATTCCCACCAGTGGTGAACAAGGGTTTTAGTATTTTTACATCTTTGCCAACAATTTTTGTTTTCTGTTTTTTGATAGTAGCCATCCTAATAGGTGTTGTTGGCTGATTTGGTTTCCTTTTAATCAACATGATACTTTCACATTTACATTTTGTAAAATGTTAGTGATGAAAATACGTGGTAGATGCTGATGTCCCCATTTCTGTGTGGGATACTTCCAGACACATGCTTCTGTTTTCACGTAAGTAGCCACAAGTGCTCCGACATGGATTTTTCTCATGGTACTGGGGCGTTGTGAGATTTAGTGCCATTCGGGTTATCAAGGGAAAATGCAATAGTGTTCCAGTTACTTTTGTATTATTTTAGAGCAGGAGTTGGCAAACATTTTTTCTAAAGGGCCAGATAGTAAATATTTTAGGCTTTGTTGGCCACATACATTCTCTTGGAACTACTCAGTTCTGTCATTGTACTGCAAAACCAGCCACAGACAATATGTAAATAAATGGGCTTCCTATATTCCAATAAAACTTTATTTATAAAAACAGGCAGTGGACTAGATTCACCCTATAAGCCATGGTTTGCCAACCCCTATGTAGGATATTCTGGTTTTTTAATTGCTGGATGTAAAGATGCAAGGCACATGGGATCTCAGAATTGGAATGGATCTTGACAATCACAAGTCTAAGACCTCCTGACCTGGCCATGAACCTCTTTACACCATAGGTAACACTGTATGTATATTCTTTTTGTCTCTTGGTGAGAGAGTTCATTATACTTTATCAAATTCTCAAGAGGTTAATAATCTACAAAAAATTTGGAACCACTGATTCCAATGATTGTACAGGGAAGGAAGTCAAGGCCTGGGAAAGTTGCTATGGGATTTCATGGTCAGGCAGTGACAGAGCTTATCCTTGAATCCAACTCTCCTGCCTCTGAAGCCTATGCTTTTTTCTTTTTTTTGAGACAGAGTCTCACTCTGTTGCCTGGGCTAGAGTGCCGTGGCATCAGCCTAGCTCACAGCAACCTCAAACTCCTGGGCTCAAAGGATCCTTCTGCCTCAGCCTCTGAAGTAGCTGGGACTACAAGCATGTGCCACCATGCCCGGCCAATTTTTTCTATTTTTAGTTGCTTGGCTAATTTCTTTCTATTTATAGTAGAGACAGGGGTCTCGCTCTTGCTCAGGCTGGTCTCGAACTCCTGTACTCAAGCAATCCTCCCGCCTCGGCCTCCCAGAGTGCTAGGATTACAGGCATGAGCCACTGTGCCCGGCCCCTATGCTTTTTTCATTACTATATATTTTTTAATTAATTCTCAGAATATTTAACTACATCAGCTTATTCTCTGACATATCAAATGTCTAGAGATTGCTCTTTTTACCAGTCAGCTCATGATTTGAGAGACCCTAACAGCAGTTCCCAAGGATTCATGCCTTTCTCTATTCCCTTTCAAGTCTGAAGCAAATATGCCTTCTTGGCTAGGATTTAACTCAGACTTCAGATTAATTCATTCTGTAATTCCTTACTGAATAAAACTGGGTATTGCACGATTATGAATTCATTACTTACTGTATGAAGGAACCGAAGGACAAGCTAACATTTGCGATTCATGTATTAGGCCTACCGGATGAACAAGTGCTCTGCAGGAGTGGCCAGAAAAGCTGCCGAGGAGATAACTTTCCAGACAGGTAAGGAACATTCTTCCTTTTTTGTGCACATGATCCCTTGGATGTTCTCAGCTATACTGTGCTGTCCTTATTGCAGTTTTTCTTTGCGTGACGTTTGGCTTAAGAGCAACACTGCAGACACTGTGTTTGACATGTTTGTAGGTTACTTTTCTGCAGTTTCATAATCGAGCATTCAACATCTCTAAATCGATGCGATTGCTGTGGGCCTTGGGCTCAGGGTTTACTATTTTACCCTGCTGGTGGTTACAGCCTGACTTTGTAGTTAGGCCCATGACTTCCTTGGGTATTGAGAGCTAAAATAATTTTTCTCCTTTTAGAAGCACGTCATCAGGTTATTAAGTAACAGCTATCTATTTTGATTATTTTGACTGTCATTAGGATATTTTATCTCATCCTTTTAAAGCCCACCCTCCTCCCCATGTTTGGCTTCTCTAGGTAGAAATACTATCTTTTGAACATTTTCCCCTTTATACTACTGATGTCCTTGAAGGCTCTGTGTAGCTCACAGAAGAGTGTGGCATTAGATTTAGTCTTGCTGGAACTTGAAAAGTGACTCCTGAAATAACTAGCCTCCTGGCTGGCTGCCATCAGAACACTTGGGCACCAGCTGGTGGGAGGGAAAGGAATAGAAGAAATACATGGAGCCTCTGAAGATTTGGAAATGTGAAGTTATTGCCAAGAGTAAAGCAAAATTGTTATGGAGTTACACACAGCATACTAATGAAGACCAGAGCAATTTACAGGAACTCTGTTTCTCAGGATAATGTGTAAATCCATGGAAATGCATAGACTGTTACCCCACCAGAGTCATAGGTCAGAGGATATTGAACCAGCTAAAGCAAGGAGAGATAAGAACATTTTTCTTATACCCACATTACTGCTCAGCTTTGGGGAAGATAAAGAATGTTTGGGCCTGTAAACCTGTTCAAACTGGATTATCAACTAGTTGTTAGTGTTTAGTTAAATTATAAAGCATAGCCCAGATTAGTGAGTAGCTAAAATCGCCCCAGGTAATGAGCAGTATGCCTGTGGCTTCTGTTGTTATATGTAAATGAACAAAACTTCCCAGACCATTTTAGAAACACCTAGACTCCAGCCGAAAGGAAAGGTTATTAAAGAATTATTCAAGTAAGATTTAATGTGCTTCATACTTCAACTTCAGACTTTATAATTGTTGATCCTGATTTGATATTTCCCCCAGTGAAGGGCCTGCAGTGTGGTGCTAGAGAGCATTTCAAGTTGAATGCTGCCTTGAGGCAAGTTTGCAGAACCGGTGATAAGTTCAGGACCTTTAAGGTTTCTTAAGAAAAGGAGAGGTGGGGCGTGGTGGCACATGCCTGTAATCCTAGCTCTCTGGGAGGCCGAGGCAGGTGGATTGTTTGAATTTAGGAGTTTGAGACCAGCCTGAGCAAGAGCAAGACCCCATCTCTACTGAAAATAGAAAGAAAAAAAATATTATCCGGACATGGTGGCACATGCCTGTAGTCCCAGCTACCCAGGAAGCTGAGGCAGGAGGATCACTTGAGCCCAGGAATTTGAGGTTGCTGTGAGGTAGGCTGACACCACGGCACTCTAGCCAGGGCAACAAAGTGAGACTCTGTCTCAAAAAAAAAAGGAGGACAGATAATTTGTCCAAACATAGTTATGATGTTAGAAAAGGATTGCTTTCTGAAATGCTTTTGAGGTCAGATGTGTGAGAATTCAGAGTTTTTTGAATTGGCTTAGTGATAATTTGTGTATATTTTCTATATGACATAATTTCCTCAATGAGATCTGGGGCAACCCCAATGATCAAATATATATTAGCAAAGTCTTAATCATCTTACTAAAATGGGATAAAGATTATAAATGGCCTCTTGTTTAATAGAGGTCAGTTTTGTGGTCAAATTAAGAAAAAAAATTGGGCTTTTAGAGCTTTTTGGATTTTAGAGTTGTGGACAAAGGATTGTAGACCTGTGTCCCAGGAAAAACCTTACAGCCTGTTGATTCACAACAAAAAGATTGAGTCATTTAGATTTCACACTTGTTCTTCTTTTCCCAAAGGAATTAAAAGGTTTGTGGCAGGAGCTCTGGGCCCAACTAATAAGACACTCTCTGTGTCCCCATCTGTGGAAAGACCAGATTACAGGAACATCAGTGAGTATTTATTATACATGATCATTGTTCTTGGGCAAGTACATCTGTGCTTCAGGAATCTGTAAATCTGTAAAATGGGCTCAATGACCTGGTCTACCTCAGAGTTATTGTGACTTAATCCACTTAAAGGGCTTACAACAGTGCTTGGAGTATAGTAGACATCTAAATAAAAAGTTAGATGCTGTTATTATTATTTGAACTTGCTGTCAGATGTATATGATGTTGTGTTAGTGCTTATGTGTCAGCTGTGGAAATAAAATAATAGAAATAAAGCTTTAAATTGAGAAGCTGAGCAAATTTGGATACTAGACCTTAGTCTATTATAAAATAACCCACTATATCCCCATTTAATTTATTGCTAAGCATCCAAACTATCTGAACATACTAGCATTATGAACTAGTGTGTATAAACAGGCTTGTATGGAGATTTGACAAAAAAAGTCCAGAAATCAAGGTCAATTTGTAAGCATTAAGACTATAACAGGCCGGGCGCTGTGGCTCACGCCTGTAATCCTAACACTCTGGGAGGCCGAGGCGGGTGGATTGCTCAAGGTCAGGAGTTCAAAACCAGCCTGAGCAAGAGCGAGACCCCGTCTCTACTATAAATAGAAAGAAATTAATTGGCCAGCTAATATATATAGAAAAAATTAGCCGGGCATGGTGGCGCATGCCTTTAGTCCCAGCTACTCGGGAGGCTGAGGCAGTAGGATTGCTTGAGCTCAGGAGATTGAAGTTGCTGTAAGCTAGGCTGACGCCATGGCACTCACTCTAGCCTGGGCAACAAAGTGAGACTCTGTCTCAAAAAAAAAAAGACTATAACAAAAACAAAAAGAATTAAGATATCAGAGCTGAATAGTAATGATATCATGTCTGGCAATGGATTTTGTGTGACAAGTTCAGGTCAGTACAGTTTGTAGGGTTTTGGTTATAGCACTTTGCATGTCACCAGCAGTTGCTCATACCAGACTTATGTGTGGCCGGCACTCTCTCTGGTCTGGACATGGCGGTGGGGATCCAACCTCTCCGTGCTCTTGTGCTGGCTGCATAAGGTGAAGTGCAGCAAGTCCTCATTTAACATCCTCAGCAGGTTCTTGGAAACTGCAACTTTAAGCAAAATCTCATCCAGCAACCTTGAATAACATGGTTTCCTTCACTGCTGTTTCATTATGACAATGAGGACAAAAACTGGTTTTCTTATACGTTACCTCCTTGAAGTCACAGCTTCTGAGAACCTGTTGATGATGTTAAGCGAGGACTTACTGTATATTTATACAGCAAGTATAAATTTAATGTCTAGGCATTAAATCTTATGTTTAGGCATGTTAGGCTTCTCTACTGAATAGCTGAGCATTTTTTCTTTTATGGTTGGGAGATAAAATGGGAGAAGGGATGACCTCTCAGGTGGAAATAAAGAACTCAAGACGTTTCTAACAAAAATTTTACCTTGGAGTGATTGAACACATTTGTTTGAGACTGAAATTGCCCAGCAGATGGGTTTTCTTTCTGAAAGAATTGGTGTAAGAGCAGGAACAAAATCCATGGACCTGCAGCAGCCTTTTAGCAGAAAGGGAGTGAGATTTCAACTCAACCTGTGATACGTCCAAATCAGTGTGACATGTTTCTCACACTCGTCTCTTATTTGGTTGATTAAAGTGATCTATGGAATGAATTTTAAAGATGTTGAAGTAAGGCACTTGGCTCAAGAAATCCATGCACCTGCCCACCCACTCTTCAGCTCATATATGGGAAGTTGGAGGTTAAGTGCCAAGTGTTTAGGAACAACCGCGTTCAGTTTACTTGTCTGCCTTCTGTTGCTGCCAACTGTTTCTTGGAAAAGGGCAGTGTTTTCTTTCAATTGTGTGTTGTAAACCCCCAGCAGTTCACAGGTTCGAGGCCTGCCCTCAGCATGCCCTGGGGCCACTCTGTAAAACTGATAGCTGAGGTGCTGGGTGTGATTTGTCTTTTGCAGCGTTTGATGAACTTGTTGAAGCGTATGAAGAGCAAGCCAAAGGCCTTCTGGACGGCGGGGTTGATATCTTACTGATCGAAACGATTTTTGATACTGCCAATGCCAAGGTGAGTTAAGGGAGAAAAAAGGGCAGCACTGGGGTGAGGGCTGTGATGAATCCTCTCATGTATTAATAGTAAGACAATACTAATAACCATTATCAAAGTTAAATAAATTTCCTGTATTTGCTCCATTTTATTTAGAATATTATCAGGCTAGTACAGTAAGAAAAACTTCAGAACACTATCCTTTTAGCTTTTAAAAACCAATTTTTCTAATTACAAAAATAAATATTTTCATATATAGCTACCGTAAGTGCATTTATGTATAGGTAATAAATACATGCTCTTGGTTCTAAATTCAAAAGATACTTTGGCTGGGTGCTATGGCCCATGCTTATATTCCTAGCACTTTGGAAGGCCAAGGTGGGAGGATCACTTGAGGTCAGGAGTTTGAGACCAGCCTGAACAAGAGCAAGACCCTGTCTCTACAAAAAATAGAAAAATTGGCCGGGCGCGGTGGCTCACGCCTGTAATCCTAGCACTCTGGGAGGCCGAGGCGGGCGGATTGCTCAAGGTCAGGAGTTCAAAACCAGCCTGAGCGAGACCCCATCTCTACTATAAAAATAGAAAGAAATTAATTGGCCAACTAATATATATATAAAAAAAAAAAATTAGCCGGGCATGGTGGCGCATGCCTGTAGTCCCAGCTACTCGGGAGGCTGAGGCAGCAGGATTGCTCGAGCTCAGGAGTTTGAGGTTGCTGTGAGCTAGGCTGACGCCACGGCACTCACTCTAGCCTGGGCAACAAAGCGAGACTCTGTCTCAAAAA